>PVIR01002406.1:55469-103350 GCA_004026965.1 Petromus typicus
TACTGGGTGTGGAAACTCAACCCAGCAGCAACCAGTACCACATACCACAGTGCCGGGCGTGGTGGCTCACGCCTGTAATCCCAGCACTCGGGAGGCAGAGGCAGGAGGATTGTGATGTGAGTTTGAGGCTGAGCTCGGGGCCAGCCTGAACCACAAAAGCGAGACCCTGTCTCAAAAAAACCTAAAAAAAAAAAAAAAACAAAACAAAACAAAACTACCTGCTATTAGCCAGCCATGGGAGCACATGTCTAATCCCAGCCTCCTGGGAGGCTGACGCAGGCAGATCACAAGTTCGAGCCTAGCCTAGACAACTAAGTGACTTAGTAAGGCCCTGTCTCAAAATGAAAAATAGAAAAAAGGATGGGGATATAGGTCAACCGAAAGGCCCTGTGTTCAACCTCGAGTACCACAAAACAACAAACAAGAAAAACAAAACAAAGAAACCAAAAACCTTGATGGGTTGTGTTTGTGCAAGCCGCTATAGTCCCAGCTGCTCGGGAGGCCAAAGTGGAAGATCTCATCAGCCCAGGAATTTAAGAGCAGTCTGGATAGCAATAGCGAAAACCTGCCTCAACAGCAGTGGTGACAACACATCTGCCATTGGAAGTTCCACAAAGCACAAACCTAACGACTAGGCTGCTGCATGCTGCTAGGCATTGGGCTGGCGACTTGAAGAGCTTCAGGTCCGTTACTGCACTCCCGTCTTCTCTCCATCACTGTCAGTCACGAGCTATGATTACCTGCACCTTATCGATACAGGAGCTGAAGGATGGTGGTTGAAATAACCTGAGAATAAAGCCTCCCCACAGGTGCACCATGCCCCAGGACGGTGAAGGGCAGGCCAGGATACTGGGGTGGGAGAGGGGGTGACTGTATTTGGAGGTGTGCCCCAGCCCCAGGGCAGGGCAGATCTCAGGGTGGTCTGGCTTTAGCGCTGTCCCTCAGTCCTAGTCCCTGAGAGTCACTTCAGGAAGACCCTCTCCTCAATGCTTGGTGACCTCAAGTGTACTGTGAGCTGGTTGATGCAGGGCAAAGATTCTTTCTAGAATGGTGACATCATGATCATACAAATATAAAGTGACCACATGGGCTGGGGATTTAGCTGAGTAGTTCTGACACCTGCCTCACAAGCATAAGATCCTGCATTTGATCCTCAGTAACACTAAACATAAATGTAAAGCACACATCAAAGAATTTATTTGGAGGTGGGTGTACTGGCATGTATGTGTAGTGCCAGCACTTGGGAGTCTAAGGCAGGATTGGGTGTGGCCAGCCTGGGCTGCACAGAGAGACCCTGTCTCAAAAACTCCAAAAAACAAATAATGAATGATATAATGATGATATGGCTTACTTGGTAGATTGCATGTTTAGCATTCACGAGACCCTGGTTTTAATCCTTAGCACCAAAATAAATAAAACCCCCAAATGGATAAAACCTCAAAGGCTTTGGTCAATTATTTACCAAGGACGGAACTAGTAGTACATTATAGCAGGCTCAAAGGGGAATCTAAAGAACACACATGGGGACCAGGGATTTAGCTCAGTGGTTCCGGAGTCTGCCTGGCAAGAGCAAGGCAGACTGAGTTCGATGCCCGGTAACCACACACCACAGTGCCGGTCGCGGTGGCTCACGCCTGTAATCCCAGCACTCAGGAGACAGAGGCAGGAGGACTGCTGTGAGTTCGAGGCTGAGCTCAGGGCCAGCCTGAACTACAAAAAAAGCGAGACCCTGTCTCAAAATAAATACATAAATAATGAATTAATTAATGGCAGAAAAATTGCCACGAGGTGATTTGTTGAGAACGGTCTGAAAAAGTAGATAGATGGTGAAGGAAATGGCCACTTGAGCTGTTAATGATAAGTGGAGTGGCTGCTGTGCTTGGATAGCAAGTAATCACTTGACACGTTTAACAGACTGCGTTAAACTACAACAAGTACCAATGGAAGATTAACAGGAACATTGTTTTTGAAGATTTTAAATGTACTTGACTTTCTGTATAATTATACCTCATTGGAGTCCCTACTTGTCACAGACATTTTTTTTCAGTACCAGGGACTGAAGTCTGGAGCTTGCACTTATGAGGCAGGTGTGGTGCCCCTGGGGTAAGTTCTCAACTCTTTTTTTTGAGATAAGGTCTCGCTATGTAGGCTAGGCTGGCCTCGAACTCAGCAGTTCTCCTGCCTTAGCCTGTTGGGTGCAAGGATTATAGGCGAACATCACCACCCCTAACCTGTCATAGATTTTTAAATTTATTGTTGGGACTATACTATAGGACCATTTTAGTCTTTAAAATTGTTTTTGTTTGTTTTTATTGTTGTTGTTGGATATAGAAGGTTGATGAGGTAGGAGGAATGCTGTGAGGTCAAGGGCAGGCTGAATTACATAGTAAGACCCTGTTTTAAAAAGAGTGATTTTTTAAATGGTAGCAGTTTTATTAAAGGTAGGAAAAGAAGCAGGCTCTGTGGAGCAGGTTTGGGCCACATAAAAGCAGGGAAAGAAATGTACCTTACAGCGTGAGGTTGTCCACCCTGCAAAAGCAAACATAGCAGCCAGTGTTTAACATTGTTGTAATCTCTTTATGCACTTTTTTTTAGTTTTTTGAGACAGGGTCTTGGTTTGTAATTTAGGCTGGTCCTGAACTCACTACGTACCCCAGGCTAGACTCGAACTCACAGTAATCCTCCTGCCTCTGCCTCCCGAATGCTGGGATTACAGGCCCAACTGTGCACTTTGCTTTTTATTTTATTCCATTCCCCTCTCAAGTCCTCTCCTTTCCCTATGTTTTGTTTTTTTGGTAGAGGATATCATAACCTTGGCTTGTGAGGCAGGCACCAGAACCAGTGAGCTAAATCCTTGGCTCTTCCCCTGCCTTCATACAAAAGCTTTGTTCCCATTTTTTCCTTCTAATTTCTTTTTTCTCCTTTGTCCTTTCCTTCCTTTCTCCCTCCCTTCCTCCTCCCTTGTTCTCCTTCCCATTCGAACATTTTCTTTCCATTTCCCAACATGAGTTCTACATTTCAGTCCTTATTTCCACTTCCAGTTTCTCACATCAGAGAAACAATGCAGTACTTGCTTCCTTTGCTTTTTTTTTTTTGAGACAAGGTCTCACTTTATAGTTCAGGCTGGCCCTGAGCTCAGCCTCAAACTCACATCACAGCAATCCTCCAGCCTCTGCCTCCCAACTGCTGGGATTATAGGCATAAACCACCACGCCCAGCACTGTGGTATGTGGTACTGGTTGCTACTGGGCGGGAGTCTCCACGCCCGGCATTGTATGTGGTTACCGGGGAATCGAACCTGGGCCCTTGTGCTTGCAAGGCAGGCGCCGGAACCACTCAGCTAAATCCCTGGCCCTCCCTTTGCTTTTTGATTCAACATAACTCAAGGTAAATCTCGCCTCTTGTGTAGTACTAAATGGCAGTATACCTCTGTTTCTGCTGTATTTCAAACCTGGGCCAAATAGTGTCCACCTGCTGTGAAACTAACATTGCCAGAAGCGGTCCTCCACAGAAATAATTTCCAGTTTTTCATTATTTAGTAAGGAAAAATACTAATGCACTAATGTAATACATTTCTGATTTAATTTAAGTTAAAGGGTTTTTCAGGCAGTGCACTGATGTTGGCAATTTAGTAAAATTTAGACAGTTATGTAAATATGTAATGTTAAGGTTACATCTTTTTAAAAAGCTGGCAAACTAGGTTTTGTCATTTGCTTTTTCTTATTTATTTATTTTTGAGACAGGATCTCAGTAGGTAGCCCAGGCTGGCCTTGAACACACAGTGATTCTCCTGCTTCAGCTTTTTGAGTGCTGGGATTACAGATGTGCACTTCCATACCTGGCTTTTTATCTTTAATCATTTGCTTTTCAAAAAAACAAAAACAATGTGAGTGTGTCTAGTGAGGAAAAAAACACAGACATACACAGGCAACTAGGAATATTGAAATGAATTTGCCATATTAACATTTGGAATCATCTTTTATTACGAGGCGGGAATCATGTTTATATATATGTAGGGTAAAATTCATTTGCAATTTTCACTCTTGAAACAGGGCCTTGCCACGCTGCCCAAGCTGGGCCTAAAACCCTGGGCTCCAGGGATCCTCCCACCTCAACATCCACAGTGTCTAGACCAACAGTGGTGGCCTCATTTCCTTTGCATTCTTATGGATGGCAGTCATCAGCTTTGCATGGGGTAATTTCTGTCTCTACAGTTTCAAAATGGCCCAGCCAAATGCAAAGATGGAGCTACTGTCAAACCAGGTGAGCCCAAGCTTCTGCTAGACCACACACAGGTTCCGGTCACAAGCGCTCCTGGAAATCATTCTGTCCATTGAAAATGTTTCACAGTTTTTCCTGACTGTGTTTGGGAATGCACCTGACAATTGCTGAGTGTTTCTCCAGCTCAGCAACGTCCCAGGCTGAGGCCCGATCCCGCCGCCATGCCAGCTTTCTGTATGTCCAGATTCCTTTGCCTTTGAAATGTGGAGGCTGAGGGGACATGTGAGCTCAGCAGCGCCTTCGGGAACATTGCAGTAGGATGCCCTTCCTCCTGGTGGACACAGAGGAGCCCAGGTTTTGATTCTGTCCTGCTTTCCTCGTTTGGCCAGTGTCTCCTGCCGCAGTACACCTGGAACAACTGCACAGAAGCCTGCTGCTCCTGAGTGCTCCCCAGGCAGTGTTGCAGAGCCCTTGAAGGATCTAGAAGATAGCCCTGGCTTGGGGTTGAGATGAGGCCATAGGGAGGTCTTGATCCCGCATGTGAGGGTGGTTAGGGGTGAAACTGGGGCCCTGTGTCCTGAGGCTGGAAGGGGAGATCCCTCTGGCCCCTCAAAAGTGCTCTCCATCTGGGCCAGACTGGTCATTTCTCAAGCACAGACACCAAGATCCAAGGCCACAGGCAGAGCTAATCACATGTGCACACTTGTGCACAGACTCCTAGGGCTATGCACACCTCAAACATGTACACATGTGCACAGGTCCCTGGACACACACAGGTCTAGTCTTTTGCACACACATGCACTTGTGGGCCTGGGCATCCAGAGGTAATGTGCACAGACACTGAGTGCTGGGGACACGGGCACACCTGATCACTTCCATACACACAGGCCTGATCACACAGGGTCTGTGTTCGGAAATACCCAGCCTGGACCCATGGACAATCATGCAAATGTGTAGTTGTACATGTTTATGGGCACCCAGGGGTGCAAATACATGTGCAGACCCAGGCCAATAGGAATCCCTGTTAGTCACACACACAGACATATTGGTGTGCAAGCTCCCAGAGGTGCAAACATCTGGACACCCAGACTGAGTCAAACCTGTGTACACCTGTTCACTCACACTTGCACATGCACGGGCACTATGCACACACAGACCCTGGGCGTACCAGCCTGAGCCAGTGGGCTCTCCTGGACCTATGTACTTACGCACAGCATGCATGTGCAGTCTGTTGTGAACATGTCCTCTGCAGACACAAACAGGTGAGGCTCCATGGCTCTTGCAGTTTGTACATGGAATCTCATGCATGAGCACCCTCTCATGCATATGCACAACTGCTCTTCACAGACCTATTGCGCTCGCAGGTCCTCTGTGTGCCTGCTGAACACATCTCCACTCCAGCACCTCCATGAGAATGTACACTTGAATTTATGCAGTACACACTTATAACCACATCTGCATGCAAAATAGCAAATCATGAATGCATGCATATAGACCACACATGTATGCACAGAAGCACCGTAATGATACACACATGGCCAGAAGCACACTATGCACACACCTCCACATGCTCTGGGATGCACGTGTGCACACTCCTTCATGCAGGCATTCACATGCTCTGAGCCTCTCATTCAGCACTGCCTGCCTGGTAATGGCTTTGGCTCTGCACGTACTAGAACTTTGTACTGTGGGTTGTGACCTGTGACTCATTTCAATTTTTGCCAGCTCCTATGTTGTCATCTAGAGGGTTTCACTCACCTGTTTTTCTTGGGCTGCCTCTAGGCCTGAGATTACACCATCATGCCTACTCTTCTGAACCAACTCATGGATGGCTCTAAAAGCACACACGTTCTGAGGGAGAACCACCGGGCCTGAGCCAAGTCTGGGTGGAGCATTAGAGGGTGACTGGGCAGTTCTGCAAGCTTTCCAAGAGATTATTATTGCTTAACTGAGGTATGACTGTGTAACTGTCAACCTTCAATGTGACTGTAGAATGAGGATGGCACATAGGGCCTCAGCATTTGAATTTGTTGAACTGAAAATTCAATTGGTAACCCCAAGTGATACCTTGAGCAGCAGCAGAGTGGCCAAGGGTGCCTGCTTCTCCAGGTGCAGCCCTGGCCCCTGGTCCTATCTGTACAGAAAGCACAGGAGAGAAGCAGGGACACGCTTCCTCTCAACTGCCTTACTTGGAGACAAAAGGGGGGCAGTTGAGCCCAGGGCCTCACACAAGCTAAGTGAGTGCTTTATCACTGAGTCACAACTCCAATCCTTTTTTTTTTTTTTAAAATATTGGGACAAGGGCTTGCTAAGTTGCCTAGGCTGGCCCTAAACTTCTGATCCTTCTCCCTCAGCATCCTGAATAGCTGGTATTGTATGTGTGTACCACCATGCCCACCTTGACATGGAATTCTTTATTGTGTGCAAAGTCTCATACCTTTAAACAATTTACAATTTAAAGAGTTAGAATTTACATAGGCTAAGTTTCACCCTTTTAGTACACAGTTCTAAGGGGCCAGGGATTTAGTTCAGTGCCTCCAGTGCAGCAGCCAGAGAGGTCTTGTCACAACCCATATCAGCATATTGCCTTCTGCACCAAATGACTTCCATCTCTCTCAGAGCAGAAGCTGGAGTCCTTTCCCTGACCCATGAGGCCAATAGGCATCTCTGACCCCATCTACCACCAGCCTCCATTCATTCTGTTCTAGCATCAATGAGCCTGCCTGCATCACTCCCTTTTGCTAAGTCCCTCCTGGAGTTGCACTGAGTGGAGGACACTCCTGGGGTATAGAACATGGAGTGGGCATTCCTGAGATTACTGGCCTAAGGCAAAGCCATTGCCAAGCACTACAAACCGAGCTATTTATTCTGGGGTGTGGACATTTCTGTGGTGGTCACACTATTTGCAGTGTTCACAATTGCGGTGCCCCGAACTAGGCGGTACAAACTTCTGCAGCCACAGACTAAGCCATTGCTGCTGCTGAACTCCTGAACCCGGGCTCTTTGAGCCTCTTGCATGGACACTGTTGAAGTAATGCTGTAATGGGCGTCATTCAGCCTTCTGTGTGGACACTTGGACCATATGTCCCTGGGCTATGCAATTCCTGAAGCCCAAGACTAGGGCATGGACATTCCGGTGCCCACAGACTTGAATGAACTATGTTGGGGACACCCTAGACTCATTGGAAGTGGGCAGAGCCACTCCTGGAGTCAGACAGGCAGTCACTGCCATCAGAGACACAGGTGTGACACTCAGGTATGGACACACCAAGTTAAAATACCACTTCGAGAGGCAGAACACACACCGCTCATCAGATCTGAGGGTGTATACTCCAGGTCAGACTGGGATGCAGCCACTCCTCACGTCACAGCCAGCTAAGGAAACCGGCCACAGACTACAGAAGGCAGATAGTCCTTGGGTCAGAGAATGCAGGTTTCTAAATGTATAGGATTAGCTCCTGTTTGCTAAGTTGTGGTGTGAGAACTCCAGTCAAGGCAGACTTTCTCACATTGAGAGATTTTTTTTGAGATAGGGTCTCGCTTTGTACTTCAGGCTGGTCCAGAGCGCACTATGTAGCCCAGGTGAGCCTTGAACTCACAGCAATCTTCCTGTCTCTGCCTCCCAAGTGCTGGAATTACAGGCATGAGCCACCATGCCTGGCACCAGTACCTATGTGGTACTGATTGCTGCTGAGCATTAAGTCACCACACCTGGCATTGTTGTATGTGGTTACTGGGGATTGAACCTGGGACCTTGTGCTTGCAAGGCAGGTGCTAGAATCACTGAGCTAAATCCCCGGCTTTGTTGTTTTTTTAAAGGTTCTTCCTATAGATCAGGCTGGCCTTGAACTTGTGGAAAACCTTCTGCCTCAGCCTTCCAAGAGCTGGATTTGGGTTAGGTTAGTGCTGAGATTACAGGTGTGTGTAACCATACCCGATGAGGGGATTTTTTTGGTGTGTGTATAGCACTGGGAACGGAAACAGAGCCTTGCAGATGCTAGGTATGTTCTACCACTGAGCCACATCCCAAGCCCATCACTCAATATTTTTAAAGCACAAATGTGCAGACACTCACACATACAATAAAAACCAGTTATAATATAGAATTATCACTATTATTAAACAAACAAAATTGAGATGGAGTAATAAGTGTTTTTTATTTAAATATATATTTTTTGTTGTTCAGGCTGGCCTTAAACTTGCAATTCTCCTGCCTCACCCTCCTCACTGGTGGGACTAAGGCATGTGGCACCATGCCTGCCTAAAGCAGCTTTGTGATTAGAAAATCAGTATAAGATCTGCTCTCACCCAAAGTGGTGAAGAATGTGAACAGTATTTCAACATGCCTTAAAAGTCTCGTAACATAAAGTAACCTGCAATAGTGGGAAAACTGCATACCGCTCTTCCTGTTACGATTTTACCAATGTCCACAACTGAAAGTAAAGCTGAATTTCAGCTATACCAGTGAGAATAAAGGCGAGACATTTTCTCCTTCAAGTGCATGGTTACCCCGGTATCATCGGGTGAAGAATCCCCACTTTAGGGGGAAACTGCATAGTCAGGATACCTGAAAGGTTTTAGAAGAAACAAGTCCTTACAAAGCTCAAGAAATTCTCACTGCAGTGCAGAAGACTTCTGTGCGATTTCTATCCTTGTTATCCTCCTGAAGTATTAGTTTAGATCTAAAATGACCTCCAAAGCCTCGTGTTTGGTGGATGAAGAATTATGGGGAGGTGGCATGGGGCATGACCAGAAAAGTGTATCGCCCCTCCCTGGCTCCCATGATGTGTGCCGCTTTTTTCCCAACCAGGATCTTCCACCAAGTTGTTTCTACCCTGGAGTTGAAGAGTCCAAACTAATCCTCTCCTTGCTATGTTGGTGTCAGGCCTTGAATCCTAGGGACAAGAAAGAGACTAAGACAGATTTGGGTAACAGGAGTGAGGTCACTGCTGTGATGCTACCTGGCCATGTGGTCTGGAAGCCTTGGACCCGGTTCTTGGGTGTGGGGTGTTTAGAAAGTTTTACTGATGCTAGCTAGGAAAGCCTTAGAATTCTGCGAGCTAAGCTGGAGGGGAGATTGAGGCCAGAGTGCTGACAGATGCAGACGGCTTCATGACTAGGCTCAGGAGGTTTCAGCTGGGAGAAAGGACTTCAGGCCATGTGTGTTACACTCTGGCAGAATTTTTGTCCACCTTCTCTACAGGTCCTAAGATTAAGATGAAAGGTGCTAGATTACTAAATCAGGAGGAAATTTCAAGGCAGGCTAATGCTGAGGCTGTCCATTGGTATCACTGGCAGCCTTTTGCCATATCTTTATTGAGAATTAAGAGCAAACCGAGTATCTGAGTGATTTTAAAAGTTTCACCAAAAAAGAATCTCCTTATAAAGTTTTGGCCCAGGAAAGTTCTGTAGTTAAAGATTAGCATTAGAAAGAGGCCAAATACTCTACATTAGGACAATAGGAAGGATGCCTTACACGGGCATCTGATAAATCTACAAAACCCCACCCGTCTGAGGCTAAAGTGTGTCGAAGAACCTCAGGGCACCATGCTGGAGAAGGGCTACCTAAGGAACTAGTTCCCTAGGATTTGGTTCACAGTGCTTAGCCACTGAGGCACTCCGGAGCTGCTGTAGTCATGATATAAGAGGGCCCAACTATCACTCGAGCTGATGGCAGACCTTGGCATCATCCACATGGTGCTGACTTTACAGGTGTACACAATATAAGAGTGGTGGGGTCTAGGAAACTTCTACCCAGATTTCAGAAGACCTGGCAGGTCAGGAGTATGCCTGAGAGGGCAGTGTGTGAAGCTGAAGGCGCAGTGGAGCTAAGTACCCTAAGAGAAGCTACTAGGATTCAAAGTGGCAGGGGTAAGTTTCCATCTAGCTACAACTTGGCCCAAGTATCAGACATGGAGCTACATACAGCATTTAATGCTGGGTTTAAGTTTTGCTTTGGTCCCATTCCTTTTTTTCCTCCCTATTCCTCCCTTCTGGAATGGGAATGTTCATACTATGTATGGTTTTGAATGTCAGAAGTATTTAACTTTTATTTTTGCAGGATAAAGGATTGAACTCATGACCTTGACACTTGCAAGGCAGGTGGCAAGTGCTACTGAGCTAAATCGAGCCCCTTGGGATATTTACTTTCTTTTGATTTTTACAGGTGCTCACAGCTAAGAGTTCGCTTTGAGTCTCAGAAAAGACCTAGGACTTGAACTTCTCAGCAATGCTGGACCTGTTAAAAACATTGGCAACTCTTAGAAACCACCCACACCCTTCCTATATCTTTCCTCCTTAAAGCTTGTCAACAATAAACCAAAATACGGGAGCCAAAATAAACCTGTCCTCCTTTAAATTGTAGGTGTTGGGTGTCGTGTCGCAATGATTAGAAAGTGATTAAGACATGGGCTTGCTGCAGATCCCATTTCCAAGCTTGTCTGTTCAGACCCCTCGATATCTGAGGATGACTTCATCAATTCCACTTCCGCTTTTCCTGACAGCTGGCAGCTTCTGAGTTGTGTCAGCTCCTCTGCTAACTGAAGGTCAAAGAAAAAGGAAGTTTTAAACAAAAGTGTATGTCCTCAGGGGACAGAGGTGAAGCGCAGTGGTAAAGTGCACGCTCAGCAAATGCCGGGCCTTAGGTTTGGTACCAACACTCACTTTCTTTTATTATAATCACTCTTCACTAAGTGGCGAACATTTCTATTTCTCCCTATCATTGTAAACAATATCATACAGAAAAGTGCATAAGACATAGGGATCCAATTGATTAATTGTCAGCTGTTATTTTGTATAAATGCAGGATGGTGACTTTCACTGTTGTGTGGTTCTCCAGTACAAACAGAACATGATTTAACCGGCGTCCTACACAGAGTGCTGGTATGGACCTTCTAGTATTCTAGTACTTCTTTTTATGCACTGCTGGGGATGCAACCCTGGGTCTCACACATGCTAGGCACACACAGCCCATTACTGAGCAACATCTGTCATTCCTCTAGTATTCAGTTCTTTTGGTGTGTGGGTTTTTCTTTTTTTGGTACCAGAGATCGAATTCATGACCTTGTGCTTATGAAGCAGGTGTCAGAACGACTGAGCTAAATCTCCACCTAGTATTCATTTCTTAGAAATGGAATTGGCATATGTACAGCTTTAGTAGAAAATATCCAGCCAGGGGTAGCAGCGCACACCTGTAATCCCAGCACTCAGGAGGTTGAGGCAGAAGGATCACTGCCAGTTCAGGGTTACCCTGGGCTACACAATTCAAAGCCAGCCTGAACTACACAGTGAGAGCCTATCACAAACCAACCAACCAAGAAATCTGACAGTGGTACAATTTTATACTTCAACTGTCACCTATTCTTCCAAACATTTAGTGGTGTTGTCAATCTTTTTTTGTTTTGTTTTGTTTTCTGAGACAGGGTCTTGCTTTGGAGTTCATGCTGGCCTTGAGTTCAGCCTCAAACTCACATCACAGCAATCCTCCTGCATTATATGTGGTTAACCTGGGATTGAACGTGGGTCCTTGCTCTTGCAAGACAGGCGCTGGAACTACTGAGCCAAATCCCTGGCCCTGTTGTCAGTCTTTTTAGCTGGACTGGAACTTGTGATCCTCCTGCCTCAGCCTCTCAGAGTGCTGGGATTATAGGAACTTGCCACTATGTCCAGTTGTGATTTCATTTTTTTTTTTTTTTGAGACAGGGTCTCGCTTTGTAGTTCAGGCTGGCCCTGAGCTCAGCCTCCAACTCACATCACAGCAATCCTCCTGCCTCTGCCTCCCATGTGTTGCGATTACAGGCGTGAGCCACCACGCCCGGCACTGTGGTATGTGGTACTGATTGTTGCTACTGGGCGTGAGTCTCCACACCCAGTATTGTATGTGGTTACTGAGGAATCAAACCCCGGCCCTTGTGCTTGCAAGGCAGGCCCCGGAACCACTGAGCTAAATCCCTGGCCCGTGATTTCATTTTTTAAAAAATGTCTCTTTTTAAGATAAGGCTTAGTCTGAATAACCAGATAAACCACTGTCAAAAAATAGACATCCTTGGGCCAGGGATTTAGCTCAGTGGTTCCGCATCTGCCTTGCAACTGCAAGGGCCCAGGTTCAATCAGTAACCACGTACAATAATGCTGGGCGTGGAGACTCATGCCCAATGCCCACCAGCCATCAGTACCACATACCACAGTGCTGGGCATGGTGGTGGCTCACACCTGTAATCCCAGCACTTGGGAGGCAGAGGCAAGAGGATTGCTGTGAGTTCGAGGCTGAGCTCAGGGTCAGCCTGAACTACAAAGAGACCCTGTCTCAAAAAAAAAAAAAGACATCCTCTAACATCTGGGGCTTAACCAATTCTATGATGGGTCACCTGGGCTTCCTTGCTTCCTACCATAGCAGGCAGTTTCACCCTTGGAATTCTGTGTCCTCTCTACTGTGTCAAGTCTCTGCTTAAACATTACCCCAGCAAGACCCTTCCATAACAGCCATTTCCAAACTGCACACAGTAACGCCTACCTGGAATTCCTAATTCTCTTCCATTCTGTTTTACTTTCTCTATTTTTCATATCCTGTATTACTTTTAAACAGTAAATATACAACCATGTGTCTTTTAATGAAAGGGACACATTGTAGGAAAAGCATCCTTAGATGATTTTGTCATTGTGCAAACATCAGCGTAGACTCATGCTAAGATGGCCATAACACACTAGAGGATAGAATATTATGGGACCACTGGTGTGTATGTAGTCTGCCACTGACCAAAACATCATTACACAATGCATGACCAAGATGCATAAACGCAAAATATAACCTACAGTGTTTGTGCATTCATAGACAGTTTCTTCCCCTCCAGTAGTGGGGATGGAACCCTAGGCCTTACACATGCTAAGCAAACACTCTATCACTGAAATACAAATCTAGTCCTTTTTGTTCTTTTTTACTTTCAGAAAGAATTTGCTAAATTGGGTAGCCTGGCCTCCAACTAGCAATCCCCCTGCCTCAGCACTCTGAGTAGCTGGACAATAGCCTCTGCAACACTGCGGCAGGGCAGGGTTTTATTACTCTTCTCCCAAATTAGCAGCTTCAGGACGAAGCTATTTGCCTGTTTTGTTCCCTGCTCTTTCTCCGACCACAGAACAATGCCTGGCACACAGTATGTCCTCAACAGATGTTTACTGAATGTCTCAAAATGCAATATGTAAATGACTCAAGCAGTTCCCAACAGACAGCAACAATGTCTAGTAAACATCTGCTGACTAATTTCATAGGTGAAACTGAGCCAGGAATGGTGGTATCAGCCTGTGGTCTGAGGAAGGCAAAAGTGCTTGGACCCAGGCGCTGAGACTAACAGGGCAACGAGGCAAGACTCACCTCAAAAGGAAAAAATGTTAAATTTTACAGAGCTTTGGTAGAGATGCCTTTTACTCCAACTCTTAAGGCAAACTTACCTTAATGTATTAAGATGTGTAGTTTATTTTGTTGTCTTCTATCTATCCAAGAAAAAGAAAAGGATCTCACATACTTGGCTAAATCTTTTCATTCTTCATGCTTAAGTCAGCCCATTGATTTGCACAGCTCATGAAAGAAAGAGTGACCATGGGACTCAGGGAAGAAAGAGGCACACTGGGTAGGGGTTGGTGGGGCTCAGAGCTACTTTTCCAGACCTCAGGGGCCAGCAGGGTGTGGTGCTGAGGGGTGACCAGGGGCTGGATCTCCTTGGCCAGCTGCCCCTTCTTCTTCAATGTGCAGGCCTCCTGGTACGGAGGAGAGATGGGGGGCTGTGTGGGTGGAGTATACTTATACTCGGAGCCGTCCTGTAACTGCAAACACAAGAGGCAGGAGATGGTGAGGCCTGGGACCTAGGAGAGCTTCCACCTTCTGACTCCCACCAGCAGGCCACTCACGTCCAGTGGGTAACTGCAGTCTGAATCGTAGGCGCTCAGGTCTCCACAGGTCACAAAAGGCACAATAATGCGGGTGGGACCATCCAATTGGTTGAAATCTGAGTCTTAGGAGAAGGCAGGGATAAGACTGAAGACAGAACCAGTCATGACTCAGGCCACAGTGTGGGTGCCTGGTCTTCCCAATATACCCACTTTCCCCCCAGCAACCCTTCCCTCCGTTCAGTCACCTCCTCCATAGGGAACCCTTTGTCACCCTTCTGACACTCTCGCTCCTGCTCTCTCCCTGCTCTCATGTCCACCTCACATTCTCTTATACACTGCCTGGACCTTCTCCCTTAGGGGACAAAAGTCTGACATGGATACATGGATGACCTTTGCACTTTGGGGCATACAGTAGGACTGAGTATCTTCTTTGGGTGTGACTATGGGTCTTGCAAGACAATTCCTTTAGTCAAGCGGAGTCTTCCCTGGGAGGGGCCAGGAGCCTGGGACAGAATTTTCATCAGGACCAACAGTTACCACCAGGGGACTGGCTGGGTAGACGCTGTCCTTGGGGCTAAACAGCCACAAGACATCCAGTGCATGAGACATGGGGGACACCCCAGGGATGACCCCTAGCTCCGGCTCTCACCGTACGAGTGGTCTAGCAGAGGCTTGGTCAGGTCTGGCACAAAGCCCGCAGGAGGGTCATAACCCCGACAGACAGCGAAGGCCTCTGTGGGGGGATGTGGGTGACAGGTGACAGACTGCCACCTCCATCTTGTGCAGGCCACATTTCTGAGCACCCCTTGCCTGCCCAGCCTCCACCCCACTGACCGATGCTAGAGTTCCGGCTGCTCCTGGGCTTTGCACAAAGCACGCTGGAGAAGAAGACTCGCAGCTGGCTGTAGAGAAGGGTCACGTCCCGGCCTCGGAATATCTGCAGGGTGGACAGGCTGAGGTGAAGTGGCAAGGGTGGCCCTCAGAAACCTCCTTTCCGCTCTACCAGGTTCCCCAACACCTACCTTGGCAACAAAGCAGCCCCCTGGCTTCAGGACGTGGGTAGCAATGTTCAGAGCCTGTGGGCAGGACAGATGGCTGAGGCTGAAGTGGAGACAGGCAGGAGGGGGAACCAAAGGAGGGCAAGGAAAACCAGGGTTACTCACAGCAAGGAGGAGCTGGGCCTGCATATACTCGTCGACATCATGGAGGCCAGTGACTGTGGCAACAAAACAGCATTAGAGGCCCCAACAGGTTCTATGCATCTTCTTGTACCAGAGATCAGACAGCTAAAACAATTCTTAGGCTCTTACTAAGGTTCTGAGTACTAACTATTATCTGCCAATTGGACAAATACTCAGAGCTTCCAATCCTTTGGAAAGAAATCATTTTAATTCTAAAACAATCTCACACACAAGCAACATGAAGTCTCTCCTCCCAGCCTGACAGTTCCTCCGAGGTTGGTTCACAGGGCAGAATCCACAGTTCCAAGCCCAAATCCAAGCTCCTGGATCTCCTGTCCAATTCTGTTCCTTTTCCTTCTTCCCTAGACCTTCCAAAGATTCTGGCCCCAACTTTAGTTCCCTTTGACACCCTTCTCTAATCTTTTCCCCACACCTTTGTTCTAGACACCAGCAAATCCTGATAGCTCTACTTTCCAAAGGTGTCCTCAATCATCCCTCCTCCTTTCCAGCATGTCCCACTCACCTGACTTCTGCAGTGGCCGCCTCCTCTCCAGGACCCCTGCTTCTGGCCCTGCCTCTCATACTTCTCAAACAGCCCACAGGAGGAATCCTGCCATGACGCAAGCCATGCACACTCCTCTGCCCACAGCTCTCTCGTGGTTTCGTCCGAAAAATCATCTCAGAACAAAAGGCAACACCCTTACCCTGGCCCACAAGCATCTATTTCATAGCCTCCCTCTCATCCCTCGCCTTTTGTCTGTTGAGGACTAATCCTAGGGCCTGTGGACTGAGTTACATTCTTAGTGTTTATGTTTCTATTGCCCAGGTTGGCCTTAAACTGTGATCTTCCTGCCTCAGCCTCCAAAGTAGCTGGGATTACAGGCATTCATCACATGCCTGGCCTTATCAGTATTTAACATCACATAGCTCAATTGTTTATTTTTTCTCCTTTTTTTTGAAACAAGGTCTCCTCTGTAGCTCAGGCTAGCCTGAACTCACAATGATCCTCCTGTCTCAGCCTCTAGACTACTGGGATTATAGACATGTACCACTATGCCTGGCTCAACCGCTTATTTTCTTATCCATTGATCCCCACTGGAACATCAGTTTTATGAGGTTAGAGATCAGGAGAATTCTATTCACCAGTGCTTTCTCAACAAAACCAGTGGTTGGCAAAAACATTTTTTTTTTCTGGTACTGGGGAATTAACTTAGAGTCTTTGCACTGAGCTATATCCCAGCCCTTTATTTATTTTGAGCCAGGGTCTTGCTAAGTTGCCCAGGATGGGCTTGCTCACAATCTTCCTGCCTCAGCCTCTGGAATGCTGGACCAAATGTGACTAAAAAATAGGAAGAAGAAGAGGGATTGGATTGGTACAGAGATGAGAAAAGGAAAGGGTAGACAAAAAGAACAAAACTGAAAGGGAAGGCTAGGAGTGGGCTCAGGGTAGAAGCTTGCCTAGCAAGTATGACTCCTGGGTTGAAATCTAGCACCAGGAAGAACAAACACACCTAAGAGGGGATAAGAGCAGGGGAGAAGGTAGAGGGAGAAAGCAGGCAGTTGAAGAAGTTAGGGGTGTATGTATGTGTGTGTGGGTATGAGAACAGAGGAAAGAGAAAGTCAACCGAGGTGAAAAGACACCCCCTCCTGCCCGTTTCATTTACCGTCAGGAGCCCCGTCACACACCACTAGGTCTGCATAGCAGCCTTCAAAGTGCTGGATGATTTCCTTGGCAGTGGAAAGCTATAGAGTGAGAGAGAGAGAGAAAGAGAGACAGGAGGGGGGAGGACTGATGACCCAGTGGCCCCCACTACTGCCCGTTGAGTACAACCAGCCCTGGCACCCCCAGATCAGTCAAGTCCTCAGGGTTTGTGGGTCTAAAACTGGGTTTCATCTCTGGACTGGCTTCACTTTTCATAGTCTCTCTTCAAGATGTCTAGTTGGTTCTGTTTTGGGCTGCTAATATTTTTTGGGGGTCGGGGTAGTCTTGAGATGGGTCTTACTATAGCCCAGGCTGGGCTTGAACTCATAATGATCCTCCTGCCTCAATCTCCTTCGTGCTGGGATTATAGGCGTGAGCCACCATGCCTAGTCACTTCAGTCTATTTCTCTGATGCTGGGATGGAACCCAGGGCCTCTTACAGGCCAAGCAGGCGCACTCCCACTGAGCTGCACTTGACTTCTGTTTCTGCTGCTCAGCTCTCTTCTACTTCACCCAATGCACACCCCAACACCCTCTCACCTGGGTGATATCTCCTTGGATCTGTATCACACCTGGTAGGGGAGCCATGGCCTGCAAGTCCACAGCTACCACATGGCCGTGCCCCTGGCCCCTGTAGACAATGTGGTCCATGTCAGCTCAGTTCTCAAGCACGCAGGTCCCCCCTTCCAGCCCCTTCCTCACTCACCGAATCTTCTGACTCAGCACTTGGCTCCAGCTGCCTGGGGCTGCACATAGGTCAACTGCTCGTGTCACACCTGAGCACACACAGGGACAATGTACTGGTTGGTTGTACCCCTCTGCAGCTCCTCGTCCCGCTCCACTGTGGAGCACCCACGCCTAGCCCAGGTGCCCAGCCGTCTTCTCACTTGTCTCCCTGCCTCAAGGACCCTCCCGGTCAGCCCATCCTCCACCTGCAGCTTTGCAGACCCAGCCCACTTGTCTATCTCCTGTTCCATCCCAACCTCTGGGTGTCCCTCTTAGGGACCTTGGAAGAGCTGGAATTCCTCATCAAGTTGTAGCAGCTTGAAGGCACTGCGGGCCCGCCACCCATTCTCCTTGGCCAGGCGGTAGTAGACATCTCGCTTGTCCTTTGATGTCCGTCCCATTTCACACTGTTTGCTCACCTGCTGACAGCAGATGCCACCTGTATCAGCAGCAAGGTGAACGGGCCACCAATTACCTGTGTAGGGCAGAGAAAAGCATGTCCACTCAAAACCAAGCTCATGTGATCAACACAACAGCTCTCAGGAAGCACACAGGAAGACTGAATCCAGACACTCACCTCATCGACCTCACAGGGCCAAGAGCTGTCACTAAGTTCTTAGACTCTATCCATTGCCTTTCAGATCCCACAAAGACCCCACAGACTCAGCGCTCATCTGACAGATGAACCATTACTGACCATGTTACCACCTGTCACTGTCACCAACATTTCACTTCGTAACCTGAGACTCTCAATCCTTTGCCTACTTCATCCTCTTTACTATCTCTCCAGTTGTTCCTACTGTCCCTAGGTTCACAGACCCCAATCAGCCCTCATTAATCTTCGTCTTTTTTTTTTTAGTTTTTTGAGATAGGGACTCACTTTGTAGTGCAGGCTGGTCCTGGACTTAGCCTCGAACTCACAGCAATCCTCCTGTCTCTGCCTCCCGAGTGTTGGGGTTACAGTTGTGAGCCACCACGCCTGGCACTGTGGTATGTGGTTACCAGGGATCAAATCAGGGATCCTGCGCTTGCAAGGCAGGAGCTGGAACCCCTGAGCTAAATCCCCAGCACCCCCCTTTTTGAGACAGGGTTCAGGTTTGTAGTTTAGGCTGGCCCTGAACCTACTATGTAGCCCAGGTGAGCCTCGAACGCAGCACAATTCTCCTGCCTCTGCCTCCTGAGTGCTGGGATTACAGGTGTGAGCCACCACATCTGGCATTAATCCTTTTTCACTTCCATTACCCTAATACTACCTCACTGTACTTCCTACTCCCTTAAACTGTTTACCCTATCCTGTACTTCATTAATCCTTCAATGATTAGGCTCTCTGTAGTTCCTTTATTATCACATCTGTAACTATTAGTGTCTACAGCAGGGATGGCGAACCTTTTAGAGTTTTAAATGATACTAATGCCCTGCAGTGGCACGTGTGCCATAGTTTCACCATCCCTGGCCTAGAGAATCATGGCCTATTAGCCTCCTTATGTTCTCAGTTACTCTACAGGCTTCCACTTCAGCCCTCAGATCACACTACTGGTCCCCAAGAGCTTGTTATTGATGTGGGTCAGTTACTCCTTGATGCTCACCCATCAGCCCATTTTACCCTTGCGGTGGACCTGTCCTCCAGTCATCATTCAGTGACCATGGCCCATCTTACTACTTATTACTCTTTCCTCATTCCACCCCACTAACTCCTCCCACTACAACCTCAGCCTCTATCTCTTCTTCCATTATTGCCCTAGCCAGTCCTTAGATCAATTCCTACCTGTCTCTATTATTCCTTCCAGACCCTCACTATTACTGTTTTCATTACTATACCCTGTTACTCCTCACTAACGTGCTGCTGAATAGCAGGTCTCCATCAGTCCTTCGGGGATCACGCCCCCACCTACTTCCTATTTTAACCCCTTCACTTACCAATTAACAAACGCACCCACCGGACCCCAACATTTCTATCAGTCCTCAGTGACACCCGCCAGACTTCTACAACCCTCGCAGGCCACCCAAGCTCCCATTAGACCGTGGCCACACTCCTGGTGCGTCCTCGTCGCCTCCAAGACCACAGCCCCACTGGGGCCAGGACCCCCAGAACCCGCTTTGGGCACTGCTACACACCGCAACCCCTCCGCCTCTCCCCACATTCTAATTCCCTTGTGTAGATAAACTCTGGGTCTGCAGTCAACCTGGTACTACACGCAGTTGCAGCACCACTGGCTGGCCTCCCTGCCGGCGGGACAGCGCCGGTGTGCCTCCAGCCTCCGCCAGAACCCAAGTCCAACATGCCCCAGGGCCTACCTTAGCTCGCGGGAGGAGGAAGGAGGTCGGTCGGACAGCAGCCTGAGCCTCGGCAAGCGCGCCAACCTGCGAGAAATGGTAAGGCTGACTCAGATGCCTGCTGCACATGCCTAACGCTCACCGCAGCGGGGCAAACTTGGCAGGGAGGAGCCCCAAAGCTCCGGCGAGGTCCGTACCGTACCGGACGTACCACGTGGATCCCGTCAAGTAGTGTCGGCGCTTCCGGGTCACACGAACGGCCACTCCCAGCACGCAACGAGAACGAGCTAGCGACCGAACCCACGTACTACAGGGCCAGGCGTCGCGAATCCGGAGGACAGATTCTTTGTTCTTTTGTTTCGCGCCAGGATAGGTTTACGCCTCCGCCCCTCCTTTTTAGGAACTGAACGGGGTGGATTACTGAGTCAATGGACTACATTTCCCAAGATGCAACGACACGACCTGGCCCTCTCATTTTACTCTTGGCGCCAATTGAAATTTCCGCTAAGGGCGTAAACAGCAGAAAAAGTGTGTTGATTAAGTGTGAGAGGGCGCGAAAGGTACTCTGATGCAATTTCAGATGCTGCTTTCGCTCATTGGTAGCACTGCATTTAATTTGTCCTCTGGGAATTTTGGTTTCTTCATCTGGGAAATAGAGATAATCAATAATGCGTTATTGAAGGTTAAAAAAGTGTCGTTTAAGACACTAGCTCATTCCTTTTCTTTTTCTTTCTTTCTTTTTTGTTTTTTTGAGACAAGGTCTCGCTATATACTTCAGGCTGGCCTTGAACTCGCGGCTGACCTGCCTCAGCCTTCCAAGTGCTGGCGTGTGCCACACACCCAGCCTTGTCCCATTCTTTCTTACCTCCCATTCACCAAGGACTAATCATAAAGATACATTGCAACCCAGTGCACGTGACATAAAATAATACTGAGACATTATAGCATTTACCATGTGCTAGGCACTTACATTCTCAGTAACTTACATTCTCAGCTGGTAAATGATTAACCGGCTTTTGTTGGGCCGGTTTCTAACATATGCCAGTTTCCATGGTTTACACAGTATGTGGTCAGATTTCAGTTTACTTTGTGTATAGTCTCTGAACATGAGATGCACTGGTATATTATATACTATTCATACCATACAGATAAAATACTGTAGCAGTAAATGACTTCGAGCAGAGGGGATGAATGAAATACAATAAAGCAATTAGGAAGTGATGAGTTTCGAATATTACCTTTAAAAGTTGAATCCATTTATTGGATTTTAAAAATTGATTTATTCAAATAATATATATATATTATATATAGCAAGTGAATGTATAGATATATATCTATACATTATATATTATATATATCAATACATTGTATATATACATTAGTGTGTATATATACACTATTAGATATATATCTATACTGTATATAAAAACTATATATATATATATATATATATATTTTTTTTTTTTGGACACAGCATCTTGCTTTGTAGTTCAGGCTGGACCTGAACTCACTATGTAGTCCAGGCTGGCCTCAAACTCACAGCAATCCTCCTTCCTTTACTTCCTGATTGCTGGGATTACAACCATGAGCCATCACACCTGGCTTTTTCTTTTCTTTTTTTTGAGACGATCTCACTATGTACTCTAGACTGGTCTTGAACTCACAGCAGTTCTCCCGCTTCAGCCTCCCTGGTGCTGGCATTATAGGTGGGAACAGCCACGCCTGGGTAGCATTTCTTTTCTTTTCTGTACTGAGGATTGAATTTAGGACCTTGAGCTTGGTCAGTCATGCACAGTGCCACTGAGTTACATCCCTGGCCTTTCATTTTAAACAATAATTGCTCGTCAACCAATTTGACAAATTCCTGAAAATTGAACAAGTGATTCTGGCAAACCTGTACAAATTGTTTCCAGTGCATCATAGAATCCTGAATCTGTTTCCTCATTTCAGTCTTCACAACAGCCATATGAGTTACTTGCTGTAATTCTCCTCAGTTTACAGTGGAGGAAATTGAGGTAAGGGAGGGTTATATAATAGAATATGATATGCTGTTTGGATTGTGAATATAGCTCAGTGGTAGAACGCTTGCCTAGCACACATGAGCCCCTAGGTTCAATCCCCAGCATAATACAAAAGCTACTTAATAGGATATGTATATTATTATACAAAAATATAGTGATGTATAATATTTACTGTACAAGGACTGAGGATTTAGCTCAAGTGGTATCACACCTACCTTGGAAGCACAAGGACCTGAGTTCAATCCTCAGTACCGCAAAAAAAAAAAAAAAAAAAAAAAAACCCAACAAAAAAACCCTGTATAAACTGGCTTGATAGGTACATGCCTGTAATCTCCGTTACTCTGGAGGCTGAGTGAGGAGGGTCATAAATTTAAGGCCATCCTGGGCAATTTAGTAAGATATTGTCTCAAAGTAAAAAATGAAAAGTCCTGAGGATGTAGTTCAGCAGTAGAGCATTTGCCTAGCTTTATAAGGTCCTGAGTTCAAACCCTAGTGCCAAAAAAGTTAGTATAAAACTTACATTGCAGTAGACAATAAAAATGCTATTATATGTGAATATCAAGGAATATATAATGTATATATTTTATACATTTTGAATATTGTATAAATATATACCTATATAAATGAATATGTCAATATGGGTAAATATGCTAGTATCTATACATTCATTTACTAAATTGGGTATAATAAATATGGATATAGCAGAAGTGGTGGTACGCACTTGTAATCCCAGCACTCTGGGAAGCTGAGACAGGAGGATTATAAATTGGAGGCCAGCCTGGGCAATTTAGCAAGATTCTGTCTCAAAATAAAAAATAAAACAAAGAATCTTTAGTACTGCTAAGTAAATAATTACTGTTAAGTAAATATATAAGTTTTTGTTAGGTGGTAATAAAAGCTCAAGAATAATAAACTATATTGAGAAAAGCTGGGCATGATAGCGCACATCTTTAATGCTAGCACTCAAGAGGCTGAAGCAGAAGGATGGCTGCAAGTTGGAGACTAGTTTGTGCTGTATAGTGAGTTCAGGGCCAGCTTAGATAGCAAGACCCTGTCTCAAAAAAATATGGAAAGGGTTGGAAAATTTTTTCATTTTTCTTTATATTTTGAGAGAGGATCTCACTATATAGTTCAGGCTGGCCTTGCACTTGCTATGTAGTCCAAACTGGCCTCAAACTCATAGTGATCTTCCTGCCTCAGCCTCTGGAATGCTAGGATTACAGACATGCTCCACGATGCCTGGCTTTTTTTCTTTTTAAATTTTATTTAATTAAAAAAATTTTTTTTTTGGAGGTAGGTTTTTTTTTTTTTTAGGTTTTTTGAGACAGGGTCTCGCTTTGTGGTTCAGGCTGGCCCTGAGCTCAGCCTCCAACTCACATCACAGCAATCCTCCTGCCTCTGCAGTGCTGGGATTACAGGTGTGAGCCACCACGCCCGGCACTGTGGTATGTAGTACTGATTGCTGCTGGGGTGAGTCTCCATGCCCAGTATTATATGTGGTTTCTGGGGAATCGAACCTGGGCCCTTCCGCTTGCAAGACAGGCGCTGGAACCACTGAGCTAAATCCCCAGCCCTGAGGCAGGTTCTTGCTTTGTACTTCAGACTGGCTCTGAACTCATTATCTACTCCAGGCTGGCCTTGAACTCACAGAAATCCCTTGCCTCTGTCTCTTGAGTGCTGGGATTACAAGCAAGAGTCACCACGCCCAGCTCCTTTTTTTCTTTTTTTAGATGACATGTTGCTCTGTTGCCCAATCAAGCTTCACAATCCTGGGTTTAAGGGATCCTCCTGCCTCAGCCTCCTGAGTAGTTGGAACTACAGGGGTGTGCTGTACCTGCTGAGTTGTTTTTTGATGGCATTGTTAGGGAAGGCTTCTCTGAGGAGGTGACTTTTGAGTGGATACCCAAATGGGGAGTTCACTCGTAGAATATTTGAGGAAGTGAATTTTGGGGAGGGGGAACACTGAACAGTAAACAGACTTGAGTAGGAACAAGTCTGGCAAATATTGAAGAGATTATACTAGAAATTGAACCCGGGGCCTTTGTGCTGAGTTATATTTCTAGCCATTTAAAAAAAATTTTTTGAGACAGGGTCTTGCTATGTCACTAAGTTGCCCAGGCTGAGCTCAAATTGGTAATCATCTTGCTGCAGCCTCCCAGAGGGCTGGAATTACAGACGTGTACTATTACACTAAGCCTGATTAATTCTTTTTTTTGTGTGTGTGACAGGGTCTCGCTTTCTGTAGTTCAGGCTGGTCCTGAGCTCAGCCTTGAACTCACAGCAATCCTCCTGCTTCTGCCTCCCAACTGCTGGGATTACAGGCATGAGCCACCACACCCAGCACTGTGGTATGTGGCTCTGATTGCTAGTGGGCGTGAGTCTCCATGCCTAGCATTCTTGTATGTGGTTATTGGGGACTGAACCTGGGCCCTTGCACAACAGGCGCTGGAACCACTGAGCTAAATCCCTAGCCCCAGCCTGGGCTTTGAAGGTGAGTTTCACCAGGCAAGGATTCCTGGTATCATGTTCACAGCTGCCTCGTAGCTCCTAGAACAGGGCATAGCACACAGCTTATCTGCAGTAAATTGTTACTGATACTATTACACACAGCTAAGTTGGGTAGAAATACTATAGGCTGTCAGATAGGGCCAGACCTTCAAGAGAGTCAGTGCAGAAGATGAAAATACATTACAACTGTGGCCAGACATGCATCAGTGGGAGGCCAGGCCTAGCATAGGAACGAAATGACCAGGCCTGCCTACTTTTCGCAGGGATGAGATAAATGGTAACACCTGGTCTAATGAAGTCTAGACAGATGTCAGTCACCTTAATAGGTGACCAAGACTCCTGAACCCATCTCTTCCTGAGAAGTTCTTTGTTCCTTCCAGGCATGCTACATGACTTGCTCTCCTGCTGGATCACTATTACCTTAGCGACTATACTTGCAATCTTATTAGTTGATCATACCTTTAACCCACATTGTACTCACATGGTTGTACTTTATAAAACTTCCCCAGAAATGTGAGGTCCCCAGCTACCCATTCAGAACCCCTCCTGCTTCTCAGGAGCTTAAATCTCTCTATCAATAAATATTTCCTACTATTAACCTCCATTGTTCCTTAGAATTCATTCTCTGATCTGAGGGAACACAAACTCGGCATATCTGACATCTAAGAGGTTGGGAGTTATAATATTTTCCCTATATTATTTGGAAGTCCCATATCACTTTCTGTATCAATATCAGACTTTTTTTTTTTGCAGTACTTGGGATTGAACTTGGTTCTTTGTGTTGGGACCAAATCCCACCGAGACAGTCTCTCAGGACACAACATGATTTTAAAGTCCAACCAAGAGCTTTATTACTCAGCTGAGGGCTGTCCTTCCTGTGGAAAAAGGCCAAGGGTAAACTGGGGCACAGTATTTAAGGGAAAATCTACTACCCCCCCATCTGTTACCAGGTGGTTTCTATGCATGAGCGATTAGGTCATTCTATTGTTAAAGTACAGAAGCGAGTCGTTACAGAAGCCAATAGCAAGGATTAGATCTCAGGTTACTATAGAATAGTACATTCTAAAAACATACAATCTGCGGCTGCACGTGTCGGTTGGGTGGACAGTTCCCAAGGAGACAAGTTCCAGGTTTACACAGAAGTTACCGGATACAAAGTGGAGGCTTTTAACAAAATGACTGTTTCTATGTCAAGCTGGGTGTTACACTTGTGCTTCCAGGATAGGTGTGGTACCACTTGAGTCAAATCCCTGGACCCTCATTATCACACTTTTGTGGCATTGTTCCTTCAGTTTTGTTTTGTTTTTTAGTTTTTTGAGACAGGGTCTCGCTTTGTAGTTCAGACTGGTCCTAAAAACTCAGCAATGTTCTTACCTCTGCATTCCGAGTGCTGGGATTACAGGCGTGAGCCACCACGTCCACCATTGTTGTTGTATGTGGTTACCGGATTGAATTCGGGATCTTGCGTTAACAAGGCAGGCGCCAGAACCACTGAGCTAAATCCCCGGTCTGTTCCTTCAGTTTTTCCGAGTGGTGCATTTTACACCACTTTGCAGGGCCCTGGGAGAAGGCATAGATAAAGAGGCAGAGATTCTTGAAGAGGTCCCTGACAGCCAGGGAAGAAATGACGGCTTGGAGTGGAGCTCAGTGACAGAGCCCTTGCCTGGCCTGCCCAAGGGCATGGGTTTGAGCTTCAATACTCCACAGGAGCAAAGAACCAGTTTTGTTGACAAAACTCAGGGCCTTGTGAAGCAGTGGGAGCCTAGATCCTGTAGAGCTGAGCGAGTGTGAGAAAGGAAGGGTTCAAGCCACCAGCCTGCTGCTCCATAAGAGAGGAACGGGCCCGTGTTCACTCTGGGAGACGCTTCCCATGTCCTGTTTTCTTGCAGCTTACAAAGAGGATGTTTAATTTTTGGCAAAGAAACTTGTTTCCTCCAGCAGGGCCGGGAGTTTGGGGGACAGGAGCCAGGCTCTGAACTCCCCAGGCTCTTCCCGAAGTAGGGTGCCGGTCTGCAGATCCCACCCGGCACCCCACTGAGAGTAAAGGTGTCCTCTCCTTAGCCTCCTGAAGAGGTCAAGGAGGGGCGAGCTGCCAGACCAGCTCTTTCCCAGAGGGGCATCTGAAAAGCTCCAGGGAGGGAGGGGGTTGACTTGAAGGGGCATGCTCAGCTGGGCAAAAGTTGCTTTGCTGCCCAGGGGCTACTTTGAGGGACTGGAAGAGACTGGAGTGTTACTCAGTGGGGAACCTGCATGAAAGGCCAGATTAGAGACTGAAAGTCCATTAAGTCCTTTTACAAATATGTAATTAGCAATTATGATGGCCAAGGCATTGTTCTAAGCGCCTTTCCTGTATTAATTCATTGAATCTTCTCAGTAGCCTTCGGTACAGCCATTACGGTGCTCCTGAGGAAGCCAAGCACAAGGAGGGGTAGAAACTCACTCCTGGCCAGAGTTGAGTGGAAGAGCTGGGAAAGCCTTTGCTGTGGACCGCTTTGTTATGCTTCCCCCTCTTCCCAGTGCTCCTGAGGCAATGACCTACATTAATGAAAAATAGGGATTTCCTCAGATCAATTGGTAAGACTCCAGGTAACTTTGACTTTATTTTCCATGCTGGAGTTGGAACTAGGGCCCTGTACATGCTAGGCAAGCACTCCAGCACTGAACTACACTCCCAGCTCTTTTTATTTGTTTTGAGGCAAGGTCTTGTTAAGTTGCTCAGGCTGGCCTTGATTTCTCATCCTTCTGCTTCAGCTTCCTGTGTAGTTCACCCAGCAAAGAAATGATTGGTTTATTTTGTTTTGTTTTTTGAGACAGTGACTCGCGTTGTAGTTCAGGTTGGCTCTGAACTCACTTTGTAGCCCAGGCTAGCCTTGCACTCATAGCAATCCTCTTGCCTCTGCCTCCTGAGTGCTGGGACAGGTGTAAGCCACCATGCCCGGCACTATGGTATATGGTACCAGAGACTGAATTGGGACCTTGTGCTTGCTAGGCAAGTGCTGGAACTACTGAGCTAAATCTCCAGCCCTGTTTGGTTTTTTTGAAATAGGGTCTCACTACGTACTTGTTGGCCTTGAACTCACTATGCAGTTCAGGCTGGCCATGAAGTTATGGCAATCTTCCTGCATCAGCCTGAGTGCTAGGACTGTACAGGCATTTGTTGACACACTGCACTAAAAATAACTTTTAATAAGCTGAATGGGAATCTTAAATATCACACACAGGTACGGTTTGCTGAACCAATAAAGCATTTAAGTGGGATAGAGGCCCTACTCTGTACTACTCTGATGAACTAACAGCCTCAAGCCTTAAGTTTAAGGAACACGTGATCCAAGAGGCATAATGTTGCACTCCTATTATCCAATCCCATTGATATAAGGGGAATAAATGTTACTCTCAACCTACTAGATGTCAAGTATGCTGAGTTCATGTTTCCTAAAACCAAAGAATGGGGCTAGAGCTGTAGCTCAGTGGCACCGTGCCTGCCTGGCAAGTGCAAGGTCCTGAGTTTGATTTCTGGCACTGGAAAAAAAAATCAAAGAATGAAATCTAAGCAACAGTGGAGGTTAAGAGTAGGAAAACTATTGAGAGAGAATTCCTAAAAGACAAGAGAGGACACAAATTGGGTTGGGAATAAGCCCACTTCTGAAAGGAAGTTTTATAGAGCAAAATCATGAGGTAGATATAACGGTCAAAACTATGATAACCAATAAGATTACAAATATAACCATTAGGTAATATTGATCCAATGGGGAAACAGGTCATGTAATAAGTGTATATGAAAAGAACATAGACCTTCTTTTTTAAATTTTTTTTTTTAAGGTTTTTTGAGACAGGGTCCCGCTTTGAGGTTCAGGCTGGCCCTGAGCTCAGCCTCAAACTCACATCACAGCAATCCTCCTGCCTCTGCCTCCTGAGTGCTGGGATGACAGGCGTGAGCCACCATGCCCGGCACTGTGGTATGTGGTACTGGTTGCTGCTGGGGTGAGTCTCCAAGCCCAGTATTGTTATGTGGTTTCCGGGGATCGAACCCAGGTCCTTGCGCTTGCAAGACAGGCGCCGGAACCACTGAGCTATATCCCCGGCCCAAGTTTTTTTTTTTTTTTTTTTTTTTTTTGAGGCAAGGTCTCGCTTTGTAATTCAGGCTGGCCCTGAGCTCAGCCTCCAACTCACATCACAGCAATCCTCCTGCCTCTGCCTCCTGAGTGCAGGGATGACAGGCATGAACCACCATACCTGGCACACTGGTATGTGGTACTGATTGCTGCTGGGCGTGAGTCTCCACACCCAGTATTGTATGTGGTTACCGGGATCGAACCCGGGTCCCTTGCGCTTGCAAGACAGGCGCCGGAACCACTGAGCTAAATCCCCGGCCCCTAGACCTTCTTTTAAGAAGGGATGGATCAGGGAGTCTTGGCCCACCTACCTGGGTGACTGATGTCTATCTAGACTTTATTAGACCAAGTGTTACTGCTTTTCTTATCTCTTGGGGCGGTATGTAGGCCTGGTCTTTTAGTCTTTATCTTGAGGCCTGGCCTTCAACAGTTGTGCCTCCAGCCACAGTTGTAATGTGTTTTGATCCTCTGCACTGACTCCCTAGAATAAATAGTTCCACCTAAGTTTGCTGTCTATTACTCCCCTCTGTGAAGAGATACTCTAACTGTCCTGAGGTGGGGAGGGGGATGCCTGTTCTGGCTACTTAAGACTGAAGACAGTCATGATTTGCTTGGCGGTCAGAGATACTCTCCAGAAGGTCTGTGTAAAGGTCCTCAATAGACACTAGATGTTCTCAGCTTGAATAGGTGTATAGTTTCAAGTCTGGAAGAGACAAAGCCAAAGAAACAGTTAAGTACCATGGGCCTACTAGTAAGATCAACAAGACTTTTACAAACACAGCCAACAAATGTTTCCACCAGGAAGAGTCAGTAATAGCCTCCCACATAGAATATAAGAAGGTCCAGGGAATTTGAGAACACAACAGAGCATTAACCTGTTGTTTAATATCTTGAACAGCCTTTGAGATATTAGCAGAAGGATCAGGAACGTATACACAACATTTAGTTTTTGCAATTGCACAAGTATCCCCTTGTGCTGCTGTTAGGATATCTAATGCCATCTGATTTTGGAGGAGAGCTTGCTTCATTAATTGTACTTCTTCATTTAGGAAAGAGACCAGTGGAAGTGTTATTAAAGGCCTGTTGTGTATAGTTAGCCAGGGCCTCAATGTGTTGCTTGATATCTTCTCCCTAGGGAAGGGACAGAGATAGAAGCCAAGTGATCATACCAGTGAAACCATTCTGGACCATTGATATTGTACGAGGTAGGTTTACGGGTTTGTTGATATTTTTGACCCGCCTGCCTTGTAATCAAGCAAATCTCAGCATGCACCTTCCTATCCACCCATGGGGTAAGCAGAGCCACAGGTTTGTTCCACAGGACCAATGAGTGCCATTGGTAGCAGGTTAAGTGTTATATTTATTTCCCCTATATCACCAGCATTCTAGGAGTCGGAGGCAGGAAGATCACAAATTTGAGTCCATCTCCGTCAACTTAGTGATTTAATGAGGCATTGTCTTAAAATAAAAAAACATTAAAAAGGGCTTGGGATATAGCTCAGTGTGAAGACCCTGAGTTCAGCCTCCAGTAACACACATACGCACATCTGTCCTGCTGCACAAGCTGGTACACACCTGTCATCTCAGCAATTCAGGAGGCTAAGGTGGGAGGATCGTAAGTTTGGGGCCAGCCTGGAAAATTTAGAGAGAACTTGCCTCAAAATGTAAAAAATATTTTAAAGGCTTAGAGTGTAACTCTGTGCTCTGTGGTAGAGGGCTTGCTTAGCACATGTAAAAGGCCAGGGTTTGATCCCCAGCACTCCGCTCAAAACACCAAAAAAAAAAAAAAAAAAAAAAGCAACAAAATCCCCCCGAAAACCAAAACAAAAAACCCCACCAAAAACTAACCTAGAAAATATCTGTTCCTTCTTCAGCTGGCCATCCTCCACAGCCAGATATCACTTCCCTCTGTTCTGTGCATGTGCCAAGTACCTCTTATCCACAGTGTGTGAATTCCACTGAGCTCCAGCGCATGGAGAACGTGGTGACAGTTCATCCCCCTCTTCCCCAAGAACTCCTTTGGCAGAAATAAAAACTCCAAAAGTGGCATTTATTGAGCACCGGCTGTGTCTGGTGGCCCCGTTTTGGGTAATTCTGAAGAGCTGGGGAGGCCTAGGGCAGAGAAGGAAATGACCAGAACAGGAAGCCGTGGGTGGGCAATGGTAGACGAATGGGTGGGGTGTCTGTACTTTGTCCAAGGTTCACTGATTCTTTGAAGAGGATACATCAGACTTCTTTTGAAGTATGTACACTTGCCTGGCTTACCCTCCTCCTCTTAGTCTCCAAGGCCAAGGACTCTGGTAACAGGTGTACTTTTCCCTGACCACCTGAAACACAGATGGTGTCTAATGGCTGTGGCTGGGGGAGGGGTACTGGAGGGGAGAGAAATCAGGGTAGGCTGGGATAGACCCTGAGGAGGGAGGAGACAGGGTGGAGGGGCCGGGCAGGAGTATGGAGGTGTGAATATTCAGAATGTGTGCACATTCTGGGTCCTATCTGTCTGTTCTGATTGGCAGCCACAACGACACACGTGTGAGCTGTATGTGTCTTCCTATGTCACTTGTCTGATGTGTCATCTGCCTGTGCCACCTACTCAATTTCGTATTTCCTGTGTGGGGGCCTGTGTGTCATAATGTGCCTGTGAATTAATCTGTGTGGAGTTGCACACGTGTCTCTTTGGTAAGGCTTGTGAGCAATGAGTGTGTTTGGGTCTGTGTCTCCTGTGTGTGGGTCTCATGTGTGTGTGTTTGTGTGTGTGTATTTCGCTCTGTGTGCCTGCCATTCTAGGAATCGCAGCTGTCCTTGGCGATCGAATGTCTGCAGGGTGGGCCCTACTGGTGATTCTTTGGATGCCATTGCACGTGTCCTGTCTGAGCCCTTTGTTTCTTCCTCTTGCAGATTTAGGTGGATTTCCTCTTTGCCACTATAGTGAACGTACTCTGTATTCCTCATTTCTTGTTTGTGTGCCTTTTTTTTTTTTGAGACAGGGTTTTACTATGTAATTAAAGCTGTCCTTGTGCTTACTATGTAGACCAGGCTGGCTTTGAACTCGCAGTAATCTTCCTGTTTCAGCTTCCACAGTTCTGGCATTACAGACATATGCCAACATGCTTGTCCTTTTGTTTATGTGTCTTCATAAGCTTTTCTTGGATGTTTCTTTTATATATATATATATATTTTTAAATTTATTTTAATTAATTAATTAATTAATTTATTTATTTATTTTGAGACAGGGTCTCACCAGGTCACTAAATTGCCCAGGCTGGATTTTCGGTCCTCCTGCCTCTGTTTCCCAGAGTGCTGGGATTACAGGCATGCACCCCCTCGCCTGGCTTTTCCTCGGTATGTCTTCTCAGACTCTGTGAATCACTCTGTACTTGGCTGTGTAGATCCATCTGCTTGTGTGCGCTTGGTATGTGTGTGACTGGCCTTCTCTCTCTCTTTTTATTTTTAGTTTTTTAGAGACAGGGTCTTGCTCTGTAGTTCAGGCTGGCCCTGAGCTCACTATATAGCCCAGGCCAGCCTTGAACTTGTGGCAATCTTGCTGGCTGCCTCCTGAGTACTGGGATTACAGGTGTGAGTCACCATGCCCGACACTGATATATGGTTACTGGGAATCGAACTCGGGACCTTGTGCTTGCCAGGCAGACCCTGGAACCACTGAGCTAAATCCCCAGCTCATAGCCTTCTCTGTACAGTCATGTCTGTCTGTGAAGGGTTCTGTCTCTCCTCAGAGATGCATGTGTGGTTATGTGTGATCACAAGTACACACACGAATTCACATGCACAGAAATATAATTTTAGGTCTCAAGTCCGGAAGGTGTTCCCCGGGACCACTGACTGTGGAACGTTGTCAGTGGGAGAGATGTGGGACTGGGACCGAGTACAAAGCTGTGCCTCTGTGTGCGTGTAACTCACCAGTTGCTTCTCTGTGGTGTAGCTGTGAGTCCAGAGGCATGAGGGCTATAGATTTGTATGTGCCCGTCCTTTCGTCAGTCTGTGCTGTTACTATCTGATTCTGTGTGTGATGAGACCTGTGAGACATTCGTCCTGCTCTGTGGCTGTGAGGGTGACTCTCCCAGGGGTGCAGGCTCTCGCTGGGCAGTTGGGAGCCCATGTGTGTTCGTGTCTGTCAGCTTGAACTCTGTGTGGTTAGCCATGAGTGTACATGCATGTTTGGCTGTACTTGCTTGCCCCTCTGTGCTGATGGGGAGCTTGCCCCCACTGCTGAGTGCCTGGGTGGGTCCCAAGTGTGCAGGAGTCTCTCCTACTGTGAGGAAGTAAACATTCTGTCCCTTGCCCTCCTCCAGCTGCAGATGGGGTGGGGGCATCTAGCCTAGCTTTGAAGGCCCAGCCAGCTCTTGGCCTTTCCGGGAATTCTGTGCTCCCTGTGGGGGGCGGGCAGGCAGACCAGGGACTGCTTATTCAGCCCAGTTATCCTGGACCCGACGTCCACCCTGCTTGACTCCCTGTAGAGCCTGGGATAGACATGCCTGTCATATACATGGTTGGGAATAAATAAACAGACCTTATATAAGTCAGTGAGCTGTGTGTGGTGGTGAAAACCTGTAATCCTAGCACTTGGGAGGCAGAGGCAGGAGGATCATCATGAGTTTGAGGCCAGCCTGGGCTACACAGGGAGTTCAAGGCCATCTTGGGCTGCATAATGAGGCCCTGGTGTAACCTCCCCCTACAGAAACCTCCCCATTGAGATAGGCAGTGAGGCTCCTGTCTTATCTCGAAGGGAGGCCTCACTCCTTGCCTGGCTGGGGTCCAGAGCTCTGGGACACACCTAATTTACAGACATTGTATGTCCATTCTCTCTGCCTCCCTCTGGGATCCTCTCCCAACTAGGTCTGCTGGAAGGAGCTGGCTCTTTCTAGCCCTGCTCCTGTCCTAGTGCTGTCCACAGGCCTGTCTATCCACCTGTCTGCTTCCCTGTCCAAATCTGACTAGGCCTGCGGTCTGCTGTTCTTTTCGGTACCTGTCTCAGTCTCACCCTTTGTCTCAGCTCTAGGCTGTGTCTGGCCCAGCCCTCTGTTCGGTGGGGGCTCGGCTATGTGCCCCAAGCTATCTGCCAACCCATGTCTCTGATCTATGACTGGCCTCATTGCTTGGGGCTTTCTTTCATGTGCCCACACGTCTGCCCCTCTGTCTTTCTGGCACCTTCTCCCTGTTACTGCTATCTTACCCTCTCCTCCCAGCCCATCTGTCCTTCTGTCCCTTTCAGTGAGCTTTCAAACCTTGTGCTCTATCTCGTATTTGTTTGTAACTGTTTCTTTTTTCTGTTTCCTCCTTTTCTGTTCCTTGTCTGCTGTGTGATCTCTTAAGTCTGTTTCCTTTTTACGCCTGGCCCCTCTCTGTAGACGTGAATCTACTTTTTCAGTCTTTCCGCCCATCTCCCCACCACCAAAACAAAGGCTAACGTCTGTCCCCCACCACTTGGCCCCAGATGTGGGCACCCCTCCCTCATTTCCCCGCCTAGGGCAGAAGAATCTCAATTAAAATTAGCTCTTTTTCTTAGAAAAGAAAACTCTCTGAGGGCCACGCTGATTAGCCAAGGAGCAAGCGGCAGCAGCCTTAGCTGTGAACAGGTGCCAGTGGAGCTGATTGGCTGAAAGGCGGGGCGGGGGCTATAACCCGAGCCCTACAGGTTGAGTCTCCGAGCCGGAGTCGGGTTGCTACCGCGTCTGGAGCTGAGAGGAGCAAGGAGGTGAGGAGGGGGGGGGGAGCCGTGCGGATGGTGGCCCTGGAGACACGGAGGTACCAATGTGTGTGTGTGTGTGTGTGTGTGTGTTTGTGTGTGTGTGTGTGTGTGTGTGTGTGTGCTCAGAAGGGGGTTCAGGAGTTTCCCTAGAGAAACTCCTCTATGGTTAGCGGGAAACTGAATGGAGGAAGGATGTCCTTTTGGTAACGTAGTCCCAGGTAGTGAATTCGGCGGTGGGAGGAAATCCCACCCCCATCTTTGACCCTCCTACCCCATTTCTCTGCCCACAGGATGGAAATGCAAGATCCAAAAATGAACGGAGCCCTCCCTGTTGGTGCTGAGGGGTGAGTTGGGGAGTTTCAAAGAGGCAAGCTGGGGGGGAGGGGAGGGTCACGTTCTCATCAGTCTCTATCTTTGCCCTGTCTAGCTACCGGCCAGAATGCGAGGGCTTCCTGCCCAGCCATGGTCCTGCTCCTGGGAGGAAGCCAGTCCAGTTCGTGGATGTAAGTTCCCAGATCTGCCTGGGTGGCAACTCCTTCAGCTAATCTCCTCCCTACTGCTCCTTGTCCTGGCTACTCCTCTCTAGCTGTTCCTCTGCGTGGCTGTCTCCTTCCCCTAACTATTCCCTGACCTGCCCCCTCCTCAGCTCCCCTCCATTCCTGCTTTGTGTCCCAGCCTCTCTCCCTCCTAGGCGGCCCTCAGGTGATCCCTAGATACTCCCCCATCCTGTTCCGCTCCACTTGCAGCTGCTCTCCACAATTTCTCCTGGTTTTCCTCTTCCCAGGTTCCCTTCCCTACTTGCTTCCCATCTTCAACTCTCTTCCCCATCTCGCCTCCCCTTCCTCTCACAGACCGTCTCGGGCTACTCCTCACCCTAGCTGGCCTTACTCTCACCTAGACTTTCCTTGGCTCTAGCACTAGTCTCCTTACCTGCCTCCCCTCTTCCCCATGTGTGCCCGGACTTTGCCTCTTGCCAGCAGTTCGAGGGGAAGACATCATTTGGAATGTCGGTGTTCAACCTTAGCAATGCCATCATGGGCAGTGGCATCCTGGGGCTGGCCTATGCCATGGCCCACACAGGAGTCCTCTTCTTCCTGTGAGTCTGAGGTGGCCCCTGGGGATGGGCGGGAGGGGGCATGGTGAGGAGAGGGGGAGGGCTGGGGCCAAGGCTGAGCCGAACCTTCCACCCAGGGTCCTGCTGCTATGTATTGCGCTGCTGTCTTCCTACTCCATCCATCTCCTGCTGACCTGCGCTGGTGTTGTAGGTGAGACCTAGTACTTGGATCTGCATTTTTACCCCATCCCTTGTAGACTCCAGTCCCGGACCCAATTCCTGAGCTTAGGCCCCAGATCTCAACTCAAACCTCAGACTCTGGATGGAATCACCTTGACCCCAGGCTCCAGACCCAGCACCCAAAACCTCACACTCAGCCCTGGCCTTCAACTTCATCTGGGCTCCCAGATTCCAGGTCCCGATTCTTTAGTCTGGCACTCAGGTCCTCCCCACCCGACCTTGACTCCGCCCTCCAAACCCCCTGTTCCCCTTATCCTGGAGGCCAGCCCTGTAGTCCGAAGACCTTCATATCCCAGGCTTGTCTCCCTCTCACTCTGGTCACAGGACCCTACACCCTACTTCCAGGCCCTAGCCTTTTCCCGGTCTCATTTGCTACCTCCCAGACTTAACCCCCCAATTCAACCCTGACTGCTTAGCCCTCACCTCTAGCCTCACTGGGTCAGAATAAGCCCCCTCCAGCCTCAGCTTCTAGTTCCTCGGGCCCCTCCCTCCCTGCCCAGCCTGAAGTCCACCTCTCACTCCTTTCTGCCCGTCTCCAGGCATCCGAGCCTATGAGCAGTTGGGACAGAGGGCATTCGGGCCTGTCGGGAAAGTAGTGGTGGCCACCGTCATCTGTCTGCACAATGTTGGGGGTGAGCATTGTGAGAAGTGGGGTCATCTAGGGGAGGGAGGGATGAGGTAGGCTTCCCGAGGCTGGGCTGGGGGCATGCTGGAGCTGAGAGGACCCCTTCTGCTTATGTTCTCTTTCACCTGCACCAGCCATGTCCAGTTACCTGTTCATCATCAAATCTGAACTGCCCCTGGTTATCGGCACCTTCCTGAACAAAGAACCCAAGGGGTGAGTGGCTGACACCCCTGGTTTGTGTGCAGGCCTGTGAGGGCCACTGTCGTCTCCAGCAGTGTGTGTCCATCTGCCTCCCAAGTGTTCTACTTTGAGACTGTTGCGTGGGCCAGTTGAACCAGACTGAGGCGTGTGTATTGTGATGCCAAAGGTATGTCTGACTGCTCATGCGAGACTGGTAGCTGACCCTGTGCTGTACACTGATACAGACTACTCAAGTGTGGCCGGGCACAGCCAGCAGACGTGGACTCTGGCTTTGACTCGGTCACTGGTCCTGCCTGATTCCCTTTGGCCAGACATGTGATTGGCAGCAGCTGTGTCCTGTATATTGTGATTGCAGCCATATGTATTGCACTTGGCTCCTCTGACTTTCCCTGTCCAGCTGATTCGATGAGTCAGACTCCGGATCCCTGAGAGTGCTGGATTCTGTCTGGTGCGAAATGTCTGGTCTCTGGCTCCAGTGGGGTGCACATGCTGTACTGCTGTGCCTTCAGGTCTGCTCCATCTGGGTTTACTTGGTGGCTACTTGTTTTTGTATATTTTCTCTGGCTGTGTCCATGTGCTCTCTGATTATGCCTGTATGTATCCTCTGTATTGTGGTCACAACCATGTGTGTTTGGTTGTTCTGAATGTTTAATTCTGGATCTGCCCTGGTGGCAAAATCTGTCTGGTTATTTGTGTACAATGAAACTCTGGGCATTTTTTTTTTTTTGACATAGGGTCCCACTTTGTAGTTCAGGCTGACCTGGCCCTGAACTCACCATGTAGCCCAGGCCAGCCTCAAACTCATAGCAGTCCTCCTGCCTCTGACTCCCAAGTGCTGGGATTACAGGTGTGAGTCACCTTGCCCAGCATTATGATATGTAGTTACTGGAGATCAGTCTGGGGCCACCTCAGACTCACAGAGCTAAATAAATCCCAGGCCTTCTGTTGGGCCAGGCAGGTGCATTACCACTGAACTATATCTTCAGACCAATGGCACTTTGTTGGTTTATTTCTGTACAACAGTGTATGAGATGAGAACGTGAATTTTTGTGACATACTAAGCACTAAATAAAATTATTGTGAACAAACCACGTGTGGTGGAGCATTCTTGTAATTCCTGCACTGTGAGACTGAGGCAGGAGGATCACAAGTATTAACAAGATTCTGTCTCAAAATAGAAAATAAAGAAAATGGCTGAGGATGTAGTTCAGTGCAAAGGCCTTGGGTTCAATCCCTGGTAACAAAAAACCAAGTTATTTTGAATGAAGAAACATGTATCTAGCCGATTCTGTGTTAACTGTGTCCTGCTTGGGCACCTCCCTCCGTTGCCTGTGGAGACTCTCTTGTTTCTCTCTTTCTTTTTTTGAGGCAGGATGTCACTGTGTAGCCCAGGCTGCCCTGAAACTCCATATGTAACCCCACGATGGCTTTGAATCTGTGACTTGCTGCCTCAGCTTCCCGAATGCTGAGATTACACTCATGTACCACTGTACCCAGCCAGAGATGCCCTTTTCTCCTTTTTGGTTCCAAAAGTGAGGCCAGCTGGCTGACTCTGCTTCTATGTCAGGCTTTTTTTGACTTTGTGGCCAAATCAGCTCAGCCACTTTCAGGCATCCAACAGACCTTGAGCTGTTCAAAAAAGTAAATGTGTGTGTTTCTGATGTTTTGGCTGCATCGTGGTGTGTCTACCACCAGACTGTCGCTCTGTGTGGTACACATATCAGGATCATCACTCCCTGTCTTTGGGTTTGGTGATTTTAACATTTTATCCGATTGATTTAGGGTATTTGGCCACCTGATTGTATGTCTGCTTGTAAATCTGATGGTGAATTTCATCTGGCTGTGCTTGTGTTTTTAGATGAAGTTCAGTGGTATCATAAATCAGTCCCTTTTTTCACTCCTGTTATGCCATTTGTCGATGTAATAACTTGGATAACTTTACAGCCTGGAGTGCCCCCCCCACCCCCCGGGGGAGGAGCAGAAATCTGGCTGGCTGGGTTCTACATGTGTCAGCCTGACATTTTTCTTTGGCCAACAGCTAGTCATTATGTCTTCCTGTCTTCCTAGGGACTGGTTCTTAGAAGGAAACTACCTGATCATAATTGTCAGTGTGTTAATCATCCTGCCCCTGGCTCTCATGAAACACCTGGGTAAGTTGTGTCCTGGTTGGTCACTGTGTAGTGGGGTTACAGAGTGGAAACTGGAGAGAGAAAATCCCGATTTTTAAGGGCTGTGGAACACCAGGAGGGAGATTGTTTGATGTGGGTTTTCACAGATTTGTAGAAGTTCATTAAAGAAGAGGCTGATCCAGGTGGAAGTCTAAGTTTATGCAAATGACTGAACTGAGGGGACCTTGAAGGCCAGACCTGGGTTTAGGGTTTGCTGAAGGGGTGGTTGATTTCTGGGACTTTGTATACTGCCCCCTGCAGGCTATCTGGGGTATACCAGCAGCCTTTCTCTGACTTGCATGCTGTTTTTCCTCATTTCGGTAAGTCGGAGAAGAGGGGACGGTTGGGACACTGGGATATAGCCTCCCTGGAGACCTTGCCTCCCTGCTGCCCCACTCCCAGGTCATGTATAAGAAGTTCCAGATTTGCTGTGGTCTAAGCTGCAATGAGACAGCAATAGAGAATGATCCTCTGGACCTCCCCAGCCCGAGGCTCAACAACACGTGTGAGGCCCAGATGTTCACAGTTGGCCCACAGGTGAGTGTGCAGGCGTGTAGGACCTGGCACTACCTGGAGACCCCCTCTTCCTGCTCACACTCTGACCTGCTCAGGGTCAAGCCCTCAACAGATCTCGGGACTGCCACACAGAGGGCGGCGGTGGGCCGGGGATGGAGGAAGGTGATCTCCAAGTCCCCTGTGGGCTCTGATCACATGTGCTTGGCCCATTCCCCTAGATGGCCTACACTGTGCCCATTATGGCCTTTGCCTTTGTCTGCCACCCTGAGGTGCTACCTATCTACACGGAGTTGAGCCGGTGAGTGAATGGGCAGGTGTGACAGGCCAGCGAGGGAAGGGGTGAGAGTTATACCGCCTGATCATACCCGCAGAGGCTGGGACTGTAGCTTGAGGAGGGCAGGCTGTGTCAAGGATGGGTTTGGGAGACTTGGGTTGGGGACTGTCATGGACTGTGTGGACTGTTTGAAGTCCCAGAACAAATGTGAATGGGTAGATTGGGAGGTAGGATGAATTGGTCATGGGAAGGGTGATGGTCTGCATGGATGGAGTTCGGGACACAGGGACGGGCAGTGGGCAAGGTGGATGCGATGGAGCCAAGTGTGGGAACTCACATGGAGAGATGGCAGGGGCTCTCAGTTGGAAGGGGCTTGTGGAGATGCTCATGGGAGATGAGGCATGGACCAGGGACCAAGAGGGGCAGTGTGGCTAGTTAGGCGGGGCAGCCAGAGAGAGGACTCTAGTGTGCCCCAGCTGAATGCTGATGTGGAAGGATGGGACCCATCAGAGAGGGTGGGACTGGGTTTTGAGGAGACTAGATAAAGTTCAGGGTTCTGGACATGACAATTCATGGCTTGTACCCCTTAGGCCTTCCCAGCAGAGGATGCAGGCTGTGGCCAACGTGTCCATTGGGGCCATGTTCTGCATGTATGGGCTCACGGCAACTTTTGGATACCTCACCTTCTACAGTGAGTGTGGCCAGGGCTGCGGGTCAGGCTGTGCTGAGGCTATAGCAGGAGCCTCTGGGCTCTTCCCCCATCATCTTGAATTCATCTGTTTGCAAAATGGAGGGTGCTTCACATGTATAGATTTTGGTCACCGTGGATGTGGGTGTGGGTTTCTGAGGCCCTGGTCCTGGTGTTCCTACCACCTCCTACATCCTTCGTCCCCTGCCACATGGCCCAGGCAGCGTGAAGGCGGAGATGCTGCACATGTACAGCCGGAAGGACCTGCTCATCCTCTGTGTGCGCCTGGCGGTGCTGCTTGCAGTGACCCTCACTGTGCCCGTCGTGCTGTTCCCTGTGCGTGGTGGTAAAGGGGGTCCCAGGGAGCAAAGCAACAGGGCTGGAGGGTGAGAGGGCCTGGGTGTGGGCATTTGCATGGAGAGGCGCAGATGGGCACTGGGGGAGGCAGGCATGGACAGAGAGGACAGGCTGAGTTGTCAGATGGGTGGGGAGGCAAAGCTAGGCAGTCAGACAGAAGGGGACTCGGGTAGCAGGACAGGGAGGGAAGGGGCGGGGGCTTCGGTTGGAGGGAGAGGCACAGACAGGTGGCTAGACAGAAGATAGAGGCTAGATGGCTGGTCAGGGGAGAAGCACAAACAGATGGTCAGTTAGAACCGAGTGAGAAGAGAGTCAAAGTCTAGAAGCAGAAGTGGTCAGATGAAGAGAGGACGAGGCTTCCAGCTGGGGAGGTGGAAACTATTTATCACAGAAGGGAGGCAGAGGTTGATGTGCGTGGACGGAGAGGAGGGATTTCAGCCAGGTGGAAAGACAAGTGATGGCCAGGTGGGGAGGTGGAGATGGAGCTGGGCAGAGAGAGGACGCAAGGATTCTAGGGACCGGTGGGAGCACAAATAGATCATTACACAGGAGGAAGAGACCTGGGTTCTCAGACAGCGGGGCTGTAGATATTGGGGGGAAATCAGGAACTTCAGACACGGTCACTTGGAACAGGGGCAACCTTGAGTTCTAACACCATTCTACCCTTCTCTGGTCACAGATCCGCCGGGCCCTGCAGCAGCTGCTCTTCCCAAGCAAGGCCTTCAGCTGGCCACGGCATGTGGTCATAGCGCTGATCCTACTGGCTTTGGTCAATGTCCTTGTCATCTGTGTGCCGACCATCCGGGATATCTTTGGGATTATTGGTCAGTATCTCTGGTTCCTGCCCCCGGCCTTCCTAATAAGGGCTTGACACCCAAACTCTGGTTAATTCCCATCCTTCTCTGTCTCCCAGGGTCCACCTCTGCCCCCAGCCTCATCTTCATTCTCCCCAGCATCTTCTACCTCCGCATTGTGCCCTCTGAGGTAGAGCCCCTCTGTTCCTGGTCCAAGATCCAGGTGAGCTCCCCAGGGAGGGTGTGGAGGAGGCAGGATACCGAGAGGGCACTGGCTGCCAGGAGGCTGGGGGGGTCTGGGGAGGGAGGCTCTAGGAGGAGGGCGATGGTGCTGGTGTAGGAGGATGGAGGTGAGCAAAGGTGCCGAGCCTGAGAAGACTCACAGGAAGGGGCTGGCTTTAAGAACGGAGAAAGCGCCACAGGATGTGGTGGTGCACACTTGTAATCCCAGCACCCGGAAGCTGAGGCAGGAGAACCATCAGTTTGAGGCCAGATTGGGCTACATATTGATTGAGACCCTGACTCCAAAAAACAAAAGAAAATGAAAGAAGGAAAGAAAGGAAGGAAGGAAGGAAGAAAGAAAGAAAGAAAGAAAAGGGAGGAAGGAAAGAATGAAGGAAGGAAGGGGAAGCACAGAGGAGGGTCAGGAGTGGAGGAGGCTCGAGGGAATCCAGCCAGCCCCTTCTTCCCTCCCTCTTGCTTGCAGGCCCTGTGTTTCGGCGTCCTGGGGGTCCTCTTCATGGCCATCAGTCTGGGCTTCATGTTTGCCAACTGGACCACAGGCCAGAGCCACATGTCCGGACACTGACATGGTCCTCCTTGCCCCACTTAGTCCCTATGCACATGTGCATGAGTATGTAGAGGAACTTGGGGCCACTTTCCTGGGTCCCCCCAGCCTGGGGTGTGGACGTGGCTGGTCCCCATGAATGTGGCTGTCAAAGTGGACCTCCTCCCTCGGGATGCGGAGCTTGGATCACAGTCCTACTCCCAACCCCCTGGGAGGAGGAAGGGGAGAAGGCAGGTCCTTGGGGGGGATCTTTGCCCAGTCTGCCACCTTTGGCCAAAGCAAAGAGGGATGAACTATGTGCTAAAGGGGAAGAATAAAGATGTTGAATCATGACTCTGGCTTTACCTACTGGTCTTTTATTATTTATTTTTTATTAGGACATGTTTATAGTACATAATGGTTATATTCAACATAGGCAGTCGATATATGTTCATGGCACATCTTAACAATTCTTAATTTTATTTTTATCCCCTCCCCTCTGTCCCTCGCATCTCTTCTATATTTTCTCCTATATAGAAACTTGTACACGTTTATAGTGCATTGTGATCATGTTCCTCATAGGGACCTAGTACACGAACACAACACACCACACTTTTCTTATTTTCAATCTCATTTTTGCCCCTTCCTCTCTCCTCCATCTGTCTCTTGGCTCCCTTCCCATACTCTAAATATCTATCTCCCTGTTCTCCATTATCTATCTTTAATTTTGCTATTTATTTAGAGTTTGGGTTTCTCATAAGACAAACCATGTGGTATTTAAGTTTGTCATGTGATTTATTTCACTTAATGTTAACCTCAAGGTGCATCCATTTTCCTACAGAGGACTGACACTCACACTTCTTTGTGGCAGAGTAGTACTCCATTGTGCATAATACCACATTTTCTTTATCCAGTCACCTGTTGATGGGTATATAAGCTGCTTCCAAGATCTAGCTGTTATGAATTGTGCTGCTATAAACATGGATGAACGTGTGTCACTATAATGTGATGTCTTTAATTATTTGGGGAAAATGCCTAGAAAGGGAATAGCAGAGTTGAATGGAATTTCTGCTTTCAGTTTTTAAAGAAATATCCATATTGATTTCTATAGTAGGTGTACTAGTTTATGCTCTCATAAAAAATGAAGAAAGATTCCTTTTCCCCCACAGCCTCCCTATGATTTGTTATTTGATTTCTTTTTTTTAAAGGTTTTTTTGAGACAGGGTCTCGCTTTGTAGGTCAGGCTGCCCCTGAGCTCAGCCTCTAACTCACATCACAGCAATCCTCTTGCCTCTGCCTCCTGAGTGCTGGGATTACAGGCGTGAGCCACCACGCCCGGCACAGTATTGTATATAGTTACCTGGGCATCAAACCCAGGCCCTTGCACTTGCAAGACAGGCTCCAGAACCATTGAGCTAAATCCCCAGCCCTGTTATTTGATTCCTTGATGACAGCTGTTCTTTCTGGGGTAAGATGGAATCTTAGCGTTGTTTTAATTTGCATTTCTTTGATAGCCAATGATGTTGAACATTTTTTCATGTATTTATGGACCATTCTGAAAAGTGTCTAGTTCATTTACTCATCATTTTTTTTCAATTTTTTCTTTTTTTTGAGACAGGGTCTCGCTTTTGTAGTTCAGGCTGGCCCTGAGCTCAGCCTCCAACTCACATCACAGCAATCTTCCTGCTTCTGCCTCCCGAGTGCTGGGATTACAGGCGTGAGCCACCACGCCCCGCATGGTGGAATGTGGTACTGATAGCTGCTGGGGTGAGTCTCCACGCCCAGTATTGTTATGTGGTTACTGGGGATTGAACCCTGGCCCTTGCACTTGCAAGACAGGCGCCGAAACCACTGAGCTAAATCCCCGGCCCCTCAATTTTTCATTTTGAAGGTCTAAATTTTTATATTTTTGTGTGTGTATGTGAGAATTTTCTTTTTGAGTCCTATATATATTCTAGATACAAGTTCTTTGTCTGAGGAGTAGGTGGCAAAATTTTTCCCATTCTGTAGGTTGTCTCCTTACTCTTTTGTTTCATTTATTGTGCGGAAGCTTTTTAAATTGATATAATCCTATTTGTTTTAAATTGATACACTCTCATTTGTTGATTCATTTTTAAATTTTTGTTTATTTCTATTTGTTGACTTATTTATTTATTTATTTATTTATTGGTACTGGGGATTAAACTCAGGCCCTTGTGCTTGTCAGATAGGCACGGTACCACTTGAGCTAAATCCCCTGCCTCCTGTTCGTTCTTAAAATTAAAAAAAAATTGTTTTTAGTTTTTCTGAGACAGGGTCTCATTACATAGTTCAGGCTGACCCTGAACTCACTATGTAGCCCAGGCTAGTCTTAAACTCACAACAGTCCTCCTCCTGCCTGCCAAGTGCTGGGGTTACAGGCATGCGTCACCATGCCTGGCTCCATTTGTTGATGCTTGATGTTATTTCTTGTGCAGTTAAGGTTCTGTTCAGAGAGTCTTTGCTATGTCTATGTCTTCAAGAACTTTACCTATATAATCTTCCAGCAGATTGTTTCTGTTTTTATATTTATATCATTGATCCATTTTCTTCTAATTTTATTACACGGTAAGAGATATGGGTCTAGATTAAATCTTCTACATGTGGATTGCCAGTTTTCCCAGCCCCATTTGATAAAGAGGCTATCTTTCCTCCAGAACATACGTTTGGCCCCTTTGGTAGAGCAGATAGGTGACCGTGCCTGGAGTGGTTTCTGCACCCTCTATTCTGTTTCGCTGGTCCATGTCTGTTTTTGTGACTGTAGCTTTGGAGTATATTTTCAAGTCTGGGATTGTGATGCCTCCAGTTTTTTGATGCTTTGTTCTTTTCTCTCTCTCTTTCTTTCTTTCTCTCTCTCTCTCTCTCTCTCTCTTCCTTCCTTCCATCCTTCCTTCCTTTCTTTTTAAAAATTAGGTCTTATATATATGGGGGGGTGGTAGGGTGGGTAGGGCTATGGGAAAAAATGAGAATTAAGTTGTGTCTTATACTGGTACAAATCCCCATTATGGAGTGCAATCATGATGTGTATATTTAATGTACCAATAAAGATAATTTAAAAAAAATTAGGTCTTGCTGGGGCTGGGGATATAGTTCAGTGGTTCCAGCGCCTGTCTTGCAAGTGCAAGGACCTGGGTTCGATCCCCGGTAACCACATACCATATTGGGTGTGGAGACCCACACCCAGCAGCAACCAGTACCACATACCACAGTGCCGGGCGTGGTGGCTCACACCTGTAATCCCAGCACTCGGGAGGCAGAGGCAGGAGGATTGCTGTGATGTGAGTTGGAGGCTGAGCTCAGGGCCAGCCTGAACTACAAAGTGAGACCCTGTCTCAAAAAACCTTAAAAAACAAAACAAAACAAAAAAAAGTCTTGCTATGTATCCCAGACTGATCTTAAACTCATTATGGAGCCCAGGCTGGCTTCAAACTTGTGATCATTCTCCTGCTTCAGCCTCCTGCACGCTGCGATGACAAGAATGCTCCACTAAACCCAGGCTGCTTTGCTCTTTTTAGTCAAGATTGCTTTTGCTATTCTAGATCTCTTCTGGTTCCATGTGAATTTCAGGATTTTTTTCTAGTTCTGTAAAGAATACTGTTGGTATTTTGATTGGGACCGTGTTAAATCTGTATATCAGTTTTGGCAGTATGGCCATTTTGACGATATTGGTTCTCCTTTCCCAGGAACACGAGATATCCTTCCATTTTCTGATGTCCTCTTCTATCTTTTCTCTCAGTACTGTAGCTTTTGTTGAAGAGGTCTTGCACATCCTTGGTTAGGTTAATTCCTAAGTATTTAATTTTTCTTGATGCTATTGTGAAAAGTGTTGTTTCCCTAAGTTTTTACTTGGTGAGTTATTGTTGGTGTACCAGAAGGCTATCAGTGTTTGACTTTGTATTCTGCTATGCTACTGAATTTGATAAACAATTCTAGGAGTCTTTTTGTGAAAGTTTTTGAGTCTTCTACCTTCTTTCCCTGAAAATAAGACTGGGATTTATATTAAGTTTTTGCTCCAAAGATTCAAGAGAACTTATACAAGGGCATCCCCTTTTTCAGGAGATGTCTTATTTTTTCGAATATAACAATCTACCTTTATTCATGCACAAGAATCTACATTTATTTGAATACAGTCAAGTCATCTTCTAGAACATCATCGTAACTCACCAAACTCCAAATTCTTCCCTGAGTTTCTTTTGTGGTTCAGGCTGGTCCTGAGCTCAGCCTCAAACTCACAGCCATCCTCCTGCCTCTGCCTCCTGAGTGCTGGGATGACAGGTGTGAGCCACCATGCCCGGCACTGTGGTATGTGGTACTGGTTGCTGCTGGGCTTGAGTCTCCATGCCCAGTATGGTGTATGTTTACTGGGATCGAACCCTGGCCCTTGCGCTTGCAAGACAGGCGCCAGAACCACTGAGCCAACTCCCCGGCCCTGCCCTGAGTTTCTTGAGACTCCATTTCTTGTAGAACCACTGGCCTCTGTCTCTCATGTTCAGCAATTGAGGTTTCCTCACATGAGCACTTCTTCTCCATGTAATATGCTGGTATCGCCCTGTTACAACACATGATGTATTAGATTATGAAAATCTATATTAGACATAACTGTGTCCATTATCTGATGCATAAGTTTTGTGTGTTGCCTCTGCACTCTGGCCATTCAGCAGTAAGTCTTGAGTTTATCTGTGTACTCAGGCATTTATCTGTTGTGCAAAAGTGCTCTCTTGGGTATTTATAAATAATTGTAATTTATACTATCACTTATTTTGAGTATTAAAATCAATAACATTTATTTCTACTTAATTATACATTAGTATATGGGCCCAGAGACGATGTGCGGCAGGCAGTACTGGGCGGAGACTCAAGCCATATCAAGGTGCCAGGCACAGACGTAAATAGGCCATGTTAGTGCTGCATGCCAGACAGTGGTTCCTGGTGGGCATGGGCCCAACTTGAGGCTCCTGGCAGCAACTTGGGCATGCTCAGGGTGCTCATGGGGACTTTGGGCAAGTGCCAGGGTGCCAGATGGTGACTCCAGCCATCGTGAGTAGCTGGGTCAGTTCAGTGGTCACTGTTCACTTGTTCACCCTCTTGCAGCCCAGAGCTGGGCAGGGGAGGAAGGAGCTTTCCCTGCCCTGGGCGAGTACTGGTGAGGATGCAGTTTCCGCAGTGTTTAGAGAGTGAGCAAGTTATGGGCTAAGAGCCCCACATACCCCATCTGTCCTGGGAGATGAGTCTCTGCCGTGCTCCTTGGTTCGTCCTGGCTATTTGGCAAGTTCTCAACATGGCTGCTGCTGGGGTGCGGGAGGGTGAAAGTTGTGCCGACTGCTCGTAGGGCACAGTTTTCCTTTCTTTTTAACTACTACCAATGCATGGCTCCAACTATTATTATCATTTTCCAAATTGAATTTCTGTATGTGGTGTCAATCCCTCTCCCCTGTCCAGTTACCTGGGTTTTTAAAAATTCTTATTTATTTATTTATTTATTTATATTTTAGGTTTTTTGAGACAGAGTCTCGCTTTGTGGTTCAGGCTGGCCCTGAGCTCAGCCTCAAACTCACATCACAGCAATCCTCCTGCTTCTGCCTCCCGAGTGCTGGGATGACAGGTGTGAGCCACCACGCCCGGCACTGTGGTATGTGGTGCTGATTGCTGCTGGGCGTGAGTCTCCATGCCCAGTATTGTATGTGGTTACCAGGGATTGAACCCGGGCCCTTGCGCTTGCAAGACAGGCGCCGGAACCACTGACTTAACTCAAAAAGCCTAAAAAACAAAAAAACAAAAACAAACTAAAGAAAGGCGATCTAATCAACTGGGAGGCCCTCAGCGAGGTGCTCAGGACTGACAGTGTG
>PVIR01002407.1:0-10000 GCA_004026965.1 Petromus typicus
CACAATCCTCCTGCCTCTGCCTCCCGAGTGCTGGGATTACAGGCGTGAGCCACCACGCCCGGCACTGTGGTATGTGGTACTGGTTGCTGCTGGGTGAGTCTCCACACCCAGTATTGTTATGTGGTTACCGGGGAATTGAACCCGGGCCCTTGCGCTTGCAAGACAGGCGCCGGAACCACTGAGCTAACTCCCCGGCCCCAAGATGCTTAACCTTCTTGAATAGTGTATAGTTAAAAACTAAACAGAGCGCTTAGGTGATAGCTGGTATTTTTCTGCCTCTCGGGCCATCACCACAAATTATACTTGGGTCATGGGGCATCTCTCTTTCTTAGAGCAACCTGTTACAATGCGATAGCTGGTTTCATGCTAGTGTTTTCATGATATATATGGTGGTTCCCAAATAGTGGTCACTGAGCTAGTGTCAAGATGCATTTTGATCCAGCAGGGAAGGCTCCAAGGTATGAATTCCTGGGCCCCAGCCCTACAAATGTTGGGAAGGCAAGCCTAGTTTTGGGTCCAGGACCCTGTGCTTCTCCCTGTAACAAGCCACCCGGGTGATCTTACCAACTCCCAGGCTCAAACCCCTGAGAGAGGACAGACATCAGTCAGCAGGTTTGCATCAGAAGAGTTAGGATGTAAGCAGTCTTTGTTTTGTAAAGGCAAACCTTGCTTTTCTCGTGACTTTATGACAAGATAACAATTTTACTTAAGCCAAATTGTGCTATAAAAACATTGGGACAAATAACTGTTTCAAGAAGTGCCAAGGGCACGAATTTTTAAGGGGTAGAATTTTTAGTTTGTCATCTAAATGCTTCTCCTAAAGGCAAACAAAATACAGCTGAAAGATCTGGTCCCAGCAGCAGGCAGGGAGGTCCCGATGTGGCCCTTTCTGAATTTTAGCTGGAAGAACCTGGATTCACTGTCCAATTATCTGGGACTCCGGCTCCCAAGGAGATGGCAGGATAAGAGAGGAGGAGGGAACGGGGGTGGGAGGGAAGGGGAAGAAGGACGAGGAATCCAGAGCAGCTTTTGTTATGGGACCCAGTTACACTTTTCTTTTTCTATTTTAAGTTTTGTAAGGAAAGTCATTTTGTGTTCTTGAATTAGACAGCTACCCCACCCCACCTCCCTAGAACTTGTGTGTAATTAGGTGTTGTGAGGGAGCAAGGCTGCCATTCCTTGGCTCCTGGCTGAATCTCTGCTCCTTTGCCTCCCTCACACCCTTTGTGCAGCTGTTTTGACAATCACCGCGGAGCCTGGGCCCTGCTCCTCCACACCTTCTGCCCCCTTCTGTACATATGCGCACTTGCACACGCACGTGTTTGTGGATTTGCCTAGATAATCTGTTTTATTGCATAATTCCAGAGAGATAGTTCCTATTTTCCAACAACACAGAAAGGGTATTTAATAAATAAGAACTACATTAAAAATGCATATACCAGACTGAAGTGGGTGTGTGCTAGGTCGCCGGAAGCGAACCTATGGTACACATGCTGCAGCGGGCTGTTTAGATCACTGAAAACTCTAAAAGGCTCACTGTCCCTGTGATAGGAGAACACAGAGAATTTCATGGCTATTTTAGTACAAAACAGATTCTCCTGTCTGTGGCTACTGAAGTGTTCCCCTGAGCAGAGCTGTGTTCCCCCTCTGGCCTCCCAGGATCCCACGACACCTGTGGGCGTGGAGGCGAGTGCGATGCCTGCCCAGCTCGGATTCACTCTAAAGTCTCTCCTTGCCAGAGGCCTGGCTGCCATTGACGTGGAATCTGCCTGTTACCAGAGGGTGACACGTGACAGGCAAGTTCCTCTCCAACATTACTGGAAAGAAAACAAATGTATTTTCTCTGGACATCACCTCTTCTCTTTTGCTTTCCAATTTTCTGGCTAGCTGGAGTCACTTATAGGACTTCCAAGGTCTTCCTTATTTGATTAAATCCATTGATTACAGCCTTGTTACACATAGATGCCTTATGAGTTCTGGAGTCTTTAGGAATCGATCAACAGCTCAGTCAGGAAAAATATTGAACTTGGATGAAAAGCATGCCTTACAACATGATCCCACCTGATTTCTAACGTGATTGTTGCAGACTGATGGGTTCTCCACCTGCCTCTGATTGTCTCAGGGATTTAGTGTCAGCCGGAGCCACGGTCAAATAAAAAACAATGAGGTTAGGATACAGGAGGCTGGGAATTCATCTCAGGCTCATCGACATACAAGTGGTGCAATTGGGATTGAATGATCAATGTTCTTTCAAACAACCCTGATACTGTAGTCCTGGGTCCTCGGTATCTGTTGTCATAAAATCCATCTGAACTTCAGAAACTGCACAGATACACACCAGTAATCCCTTTGATCAGAAGTCAAAGTTGCAGCTACAAAAGTTGTGCTTTCAGCTGAAAAGAGAATGTCCTACCGCGATGTTGGAGCCCAGCTCGGCTGCTGGCTCCACTGCAGAGCAGAAGCCAACAGTGTGGTTTGATGGGTGCTGCAGATTTAATTCATTTGAAAGCTCCACAAAATAATGGATTTATAGTAAAGTATTATCCATGCCATTGGAATAAGATCATCAATTGAGGGACATCTGTGGAAGGGACTAGCTCCCAAGCAGCCCCTTTGGAAATCTATGTAATGGCCAATGAGCCAGGTGTAAGGAGACTGCTCACAGGGATGGGCACAGGGGGCAATGGAGTCACCCACACTTCTGCAGAATCTGTGCTCACCTATGTGCTACTGCTACCTGCAGTGTAGACAGAAGAGGTTTTTCCCAAATGAGTTATTCAACCTGTGGAGGGCTGAGTCATTCAAACTTGTTGCCAGGAGGACGGTGGAAATTCTATGGGGTCACCATCTGCGCTGGGATGATAAGCAGGTATCTAGTGAGTTCTGTTTCCACAAAAAGAATTCAAATGAAGCAACCACCACCATAAATATTTAAATATAGTGACTAGTGTATTCCATGTACTGTAATTTATGTAAGAGGGAGAGGGTGAGGAGGCAGGAAGAGTAGGAGGGAGCAGGAGGGTCCAGCCTCTTCCCCATGGTAACCTGAGACAGGTGCAGTGGACCTGCTGCTTCCTCAGGGCTCTGTTCCTGCCTCTCCCGGGGACGCTGAGTGAGACTGTTTAAGGACAGTCATGCAGCTTGCCCCTAGATGCATGCCAAGTCAGGATTCATCTGATTCAGTGAAAGAAGTGAGTTTATTCTAATGTTGGAGAAAACCAAACAAGGCTGGGTTTGGGAGGCAGGATGTCGGCAGCCAGCAGGTGCCCCAGTGAATTTCCCAGGGGGGTGGCTATTGTTTTTAGAGAGCTCAGGGCTCGCTCACTGTTAGGGATGTGTCTCCCTGCATCCCACTCCAAATGCCATTGTTTTTAGGTCCTCACAAGCTGTCCTCTCAGGTTGAGAGTTTTTGATCTGATGTTGGGCCTCCGATGTTTTCTTCATAGGCTGAAGGAGTAAACATCGATGAGGCTACTTCTGGGTTAACACAGAATGATATTTTTACAGAAAGCCTTTTAAAATAAGTAGAGTGAATATACACAAAAGTAATAATACACTTAGTGTGTAGCAAGTACACTCCAATGGCAATCATTTATTATTATCGAGTATTAGATATTACGCATAGTTGCATGTGCTATTTGTCATTTTGTTGTTGTTGAGATGGGTCTCACTCATCACAGTTTGATTTTGAAATCCTGAGCTCCCAGAATCCTCCTAGCCTAACCTTCTTCTGCTGGCACCATGGCCAGCTGCCAGTTCTACTACTGGTAGTGAAGTAGGCTTCTGTATCCCAGCTTCACATGAATGCATGTGAAAGGCCTTGTGCTGCAGCAGGACAATGGCTCTGACACCACCAGGTGACAGGAACTTTCTGGTTCCATTTTGATCTTATGTGATCACCAGTATGTGAATCTTCTGTTGTGGGCTAAAGTATCATTCTGCAGCCTGTGACTGAAATGTTTTAAAATTTTAAAAATGAAATTGTAAAGGAAGAAGATTTTCTTCTGTGAATAAAATTATTGTTATTAATCTTATAAGAAAAGCATGATGATATAGTTTATCAGTTTTTGAAAAATGGGCTTATGGACATAACTGTGACCTGTCTGTACTGGAAGTGTTAAATTTGTCATCTGTACACACATAATTTCATCATTACCATCAAGATAACCTCCATAGGGATCCTTTCCTCTTCTCCTTGTACTTCTTTTACTTTTTGACATAATTTCTAGAACTTAATATAAAGCAATTACACAGTCTATACTTGTTTTCTTGGTCTACTTCTTCCATCCAGCATAATTACTTTGAGATGAATTTCCTTTGTCATATATATCTGTAGTTTTCCTTTTTATTGTGGAATAATATTCTATTGCATGAATACATCACAATTTACCTGTCTACTCACCTGTGGAGGAGGGATATTTGTTTTGTATCCAGTTTAGGGTCCTTACGAATCCAGCTGTGTGATCATTATGCCTAAGTCTGTGTCGATACAGACCTTTATTTTTCCTTGAATTGAGAGAGAAGGATCCAATAGTCCACACAAGGTAGTTTTCTTTCTTTCTTTTCTTTTCTTTTTTTTTTTTTTTTGAGACAAGGTCTCACTCTGTAGTTCAGGCTGGCCCTCAACTCATCCTCAAACTCACATCACAGCAATCCTCCTGCCTCTGCCTCCCAAGTGCTGGGATTACAGGCGTGAGCCACCATGCCTGGCACTGTGGTATATGCTACTCATTGCTGCTGGGTGTGAGTCTCCACATCCAGTATTGTATGTGGTTACCGGGGATCAAACCCGGGCCCTTGCGCTTGCAAGACAGGCGCCGAAACCACTGCGCTAAACCCCTGGCCCGGTACTTTTGTTTTTATGACTACTCCAAATATGCTGCAACCAGCTTAGCTGCCTCAAACACCCTGAAGCCATTCAGGGAGATAGTTGCACGTAGGCTGTAGTGACTTCAGTTGCAGTCCTATCCCAGATGACTCTGCTCTGCAGCCTCTCTGGATGACGCTCTTCACAGCCCTCCTCCTTCAGGTCTTCCGTGGCCCCGCCCCTGCCCATGACCAATCAGAAAGTCTGACATTTTAATAGCAAGAGCCCACCTGTTTTCCTTTATAAGCAATCTCCTCCAGCCCTTAGCAAGTTCAGCCAATGCAGGGTTCCCCGTTAAGCTGTTGTACAAGTCCCAATAAAGCCTCTTCCAGGTGGCATAATACTGCCTATTTGTGATTTCTATCTTAAGTAGAGCACACTGAGCTGGCATACCAAGGGCTGCTGGCACCAAAGTACATCTAGAACAAGATAGTTAAATTAACAATTGTCAACAGACCATTGTTTATGAAAAGCAACGTGGTTTGTCCTTCATCTCATCTTAATACAGTTTTCTCTCTGCCATGAGATTAGCAAATGATGCGTAGGAGAGATCTGTAGGTTTGGTATAGTTTTAAAAGGTTATTACTATCTATTCCCAAAATAAATGACACAAAACCAACATGAGCATAAGTGAGGACAGGCATTATTAATGGTGTTTATTTTTCATTAAGAAGCCAAAACAATTCCCTAATTACTAGCAGATTCCAGGAACTGCCTTATTTGTAAGCGGTAGTTCACAAAAAAGAGTTATTAACAGAATAAACAGCCAGTTTAGAGCAAGCTATTGCAATTGTAAAATGCATTTAACGGTTTAAAGACTATCTGTACTATTTTGTGAAGACTTACCTCTCATATTTGAATTGCTGGGCCTGGCCTGGAAAGCTCCCCCACGGACCAGAGCAGACCAGGTCTGTCTAGTTGTTTTTATCACTTCCTTTTAAAATGCTAACTTTCTGATTCTAAAGCTAGCTCATTTTCATCATACCAAGTTTGACAAATACAGAAAAGGAGAGTGAGGAACATAAAAATCCCTCATAATCCTTTCAGACATAACAATGGACATTTTAGTTTCGTTCCTCCTAAGCAAATGTTCGTAGCTGAGCTCACTCTATATACCACTGTGAATCTAGAACCTTTCTCCTGGAAAACATTGACCAGCCCACCAAAACATTTTCCTGTAAACACAACGTTAATGAATTAAAAACTTTCTGACACCTGGACTCCCCATAATGTGCTTATCACCGTATGTGTGATGGGTATTTTGATGGGGGCTTGTTTTAGATCTAAAATGTTCTCCTCCTGATTAGAAGAGGCAGGTCACTGGAAAGGTGACATGCAAGGGTGAATTCTTGTCCCTGATTCCTCTTGCTCTCTCTTCCGGGTTGCCATGTTGTGAGTGGCTCTCCCTATGTGCCAGCCCCTTTCACTGTGGAATTTCTGCATTTAGCCTGATGATTGTAAAATTAAACTCATGAGACTGTGAGACAAAATAAACCTCCCCTTTAAGTTATGAATATCTGATATTTTTACTCACAATCAAGAAAGTGCTTGCAAGGCAGGTGGCGGCACCACTGAGATAAATCCCTGGTCCTTGAGGATTTTTTTTTTTTTTTGTACCAGGGATCAAACTTGACCTTGCGTTTGTGAGGCAGGTGCAGGAACCACCAAAAATCCCTGGCCCTCTAGTTGTTTTCTAGCAAATAAATGACTTTGTTGTCAGTATCCCTGTGCAAACACATTCTCACTGTATTTAGAATTATTTCCTTGGAATATACCCAGAAGTAAAATTTCTAGGTCAAAAAGTATAAATGTTTTTGGGGCTCTTGATGGAAATTCCACTATGGGATTAATGTCTGATCTTCCTCTACAAGTAATCAAAGGACTTCTTACAGGAAGAACACAGGAAGGAAGGACCTGCTGGTGCTTGGCTATTTACTTCTGGATTGTTCCAGAGGTCCGGCTATAACCCACTCTTCCTATCCAGTGCTTCCTGGATTCTGGAAGTCAACACCTCCTCCATTTAGCCTCAGTAAGACCCACTTGAGATCCTGTACAGAGATGTTGCTTAGTGTCATGGCTTTGCAGCAAGCTGGCTCAGCATACACTCAGGGCATGATTTCCATCAAGAACAATGGCTGACAAGTTAAAATATGTCTAGGTTAACCCTTGGGACATGGGCAGTTCTTCTTACCCCTTCCTAGTTGAATAAGAAAATCCAGACTTTTGGTTGTGATACAACCATAGCCCCAGAGAAAATCAACACATTTCCTGTGGGGCATTCTGGCCAAGGCTGGTATCACTAGGAATGGGATACAGGCTCTGGAAATATGAAGGTCTTTAAGTGAGATGAGTCTATAATTTTACCACAATGACTTAGCTGAACTGGCCAGACACATAAGATACAGGCAAGTACCTTTATTTCCCTGATGTGACAACTTTCCCCACTAGAAATGTGAGCCTATCCTACGATGCTAGAATTCAACATATGCAGAGATTAAGGGCTGGTAGTTCACTCTAAACAAGAGAAAAGGAGAGCAGGAGTCATGCAAAGATAGAAGCCACAGACTGGTTGAAACTTTAGGTGGGAAGACAGAACTCTGTAGCAGTGAGAGGGCAGCAGGAGCAAGTTGCTGCTAAACTACCCCTTTGGTAGAGCCCTGGCGTCAGGGGGAGATGCTGGCTCAGAGTAACCGAGGTCAAGTGTAGAGATGTCCAGAATGACCATCTGCTCCCCAATTATGTACATCTCCATGAATCCAAGGGGTACTATTGCTACTTCTGTTATCCTCATAGCCAGGTATATTCTATTCCACATTGCAGAAGGTCTCTTGACAGTGTCTTTTCTTTGACACTTAAAGAAAAAGCCAACGTAAAACAAAGTTGTAGCGAATTCTGGGCTATTGGCAGGAAGGGAGAATGCTCCCGTGGCTGTGGAAAATAAACTAGGGGAATGCTTCAAAAAGTTAAAAATAAAATTGCCACATGATCCAGCAATCTACTTTTGAATATTTGTCCAAATGAACTAGAATCAGGATGTCGAGAAGAGAGTGGCTCCTCAGTATTCACCGCAGCCAAGAGGTGGAGACAAAGTATCCACAGCAGACACATAGATAAAGATCATGTGGCCCATCCATCTGATGGAATATCCCTCAGTTTTAGAAAGTAGGAATGCAGTATGTGATAATGCAGGTGAACCCTGCAGATGCTATGCTTGGCCAAGAAACTAGCCTCAGAAGGACAGATGCTGCACCAGTCTTATGTCTTCTGGGAAATGGGAAACTGGCAATCAGGGGACATAAAGCTTCAGTTATAAAAATGGACAAGTGCACAAGAAATAAGCCGTACAACATTTATCAATAGTTAAGTGTGTTTAACTGTAGACTTAAAATTTTATTAAAGGCCTAGGCCTCATGTTACACTGTTTACTATAGTAAAAGTTAAAAAAAAAATTAAAATACCAAAGCCACAGACAAAATACAAAGACATGAGCTGGGGAGGCCTCACTGCACGAGGACAGTCCCTTGAGCCCTGAACAGTCCTGCTGCGCCCAGTGGCTCTCAGCCCACCTCTGTGATACTTTTATAAAATCTGGAAAGTGGGGACCTTACACAAATGATGAAGGTGAAATTCACATAATGTAAAGCAAATCATTTTCATTTGAACAAGGACATTTTAGTCCTTCACAATGCTCTACAATCAACATCTTCTATCTAGTTCCAAAACATTGTCATCGTCCCTAAAATATAAGCTTGTATCTGTCAAGCCATCACTCCCTGTACCCCCCAGTACTGTTCTGGTTTTTATCTCTATGGATTTGCTTATCTTAAATGCTTCATATAAGTAGAATCATACAGTATGTGATTTTTTTGTGTGTAGCATAATTTTAAAGGTTCATCCGTGTTATAGCATGTCTTATTATTGCATTCTTTTTAATGGCTAAATAATATTCCATTGTGTGAATTTATCCCATTTTCTTTATCTGTTTATCAGTCGGTATATATTTAAATCATTTCTCTTTTTTTTTTTGTCATTACTAGGGACAGATCCAAGGAGTACTTTATGACTGAACTATATGTTCAGCACTTCTATTTTTCATTTTTAAATTAAAATTTCATTTTTAAATTTCATTTTTCATTTACTAAATTAAGTTGCCTAGGGCTGGCCTCAAAATTTCAATCCTCCTGCTTCAGCCTCCTAAGTAGCTATTTCTTGCTTTCTGATGCTTGTGGATAGTGCTGTTGTGAACATTTCTAGATGCTTTTTAGAACCACAAAAATCACTGAGATAAGCCCAGAGACAGATGCTAGGAATAGGACCATGCAGACTGCCTATACAGGAAGGAGCGCATGCAGGGAGGAAGTCTCTGCAGGCCTCTCTCAAACCCACCTCTTAAAAGCCCACCCTGAGGTTGCTTAAGAAATTACTCAGTAATTGAAGCAATAACTTTCAAGACCAAAATATATATTTTCCTCCTCCATTGAGCACAGTGCCCATAACTCCTGTGATACTTTTAGCTGTTCTTGGGAGTAAGCTGACCCCTCATCTCTTTCTTGCCCATTGCACGCAGCTCAAAAAGGAAAAAAAAAAAAAAGGCACCATCCAATGGAAATCATAAACAGGAAAGTAAGCAATGCTCTTTTTTAAGTCTCAAAATATTTAACCCAGAAGAGTGCAAATAAAACTAACCATCCTTAGCCCTAGAGTCCAGGCCTCATTCTTGGGGCCCTGCAGCTGGGTCCACTCTGCAGCCCGAGGGCGTCTGAACCAGTGCTTCCCTCCGAGTCCTCAGCAGACCCGCACTAACATTCCAGCTGCATTCACGAACGTTGTTTCTTTCAGAAATGTCAACTCTCTTAGTTCTTCCTCCTTTAAACGGATCCAAATGCTCTCTCTGATTGAAGCAAAAAGAATGTAAATATTTTAGCATTTCATAAAACTGGCAACATAGAGGCTACTTGCATAGTCATTTGAAGAAATGCAAGCATTTCCTCGACCTTTTATCGATTAATTCAGAATGGTTCGACTCCAGCCCGACCACACCTGCATCATTTCTGCCACTGTGGACGTGGGAAGTTCATCTATAAGGGATAAGAAGACTTCAAATGTCTTGGACATGAAAAACTAAATGTGTTC
>PVIR01002407.1:15000-44911 GCA_004026965.1 Petromus typicus
TCAGGAGATGGAGGGAGAGGGAAGGAAAGGGATGAAGACATGAATGAAGCTAGGTTGCACTGACTCCCCGCAATGAATGTATCATTATATACTGAAAAGAAGTACCAATACAATAAAAAGAATTAAAATTATTTTCTATTATTTCTTCTCATTAATTAGGGACTATGATAACTGGCAAAAAATATGGCTATTTTGATTTGATTTAAATTGAGTCTTAAGAAAGTGTTAAATATCTTCCTACTCTGGAGCCTGTTTTCTCTACCCTGGACCTGGTGGGAAGGGCAGAAATGTCTTGTCTCCAAGAAGCTTGCATTCTTGTTTCTTTTTAACAGTACTGAATTTATCTCATGGTTTTTTAAGTCTTTAAAATGGTAAAAGTTAGAAACAACAAAGGAAAAGAAATTCTTGTGGAATAAATGCATAACAAAGAGAAACAGTTGTCCCTTGATAACAGGGGGATTTCCAACCCTATCTTTATATAAAATGGTCTAGTATTTGCATATAATCTACACACATCTTTCCATATACCTAAAATCATCTCTAGATTACTTACAATACCTAATTCAATGCAAATACTATGCAAATAGTTGTCCTACTGTATGTTTAAGGAGTAATGATGGAATAAAAGTTTGTACATATTCAATACAGATAGAAGTTTTATTCAGAATATTTTCTATCTAGGGTTGATTGAATCTATGGCTGTGGAATATTAAGAGTTAGAGAGTCCAATGTCCTAAAACATTAGAAGGTAGTAAAATTACACTGTAAATGACAAAAAATGTTAGAATATGCAATATTTCAGGCTTTTTTTCTTTTTCTTTTTTGCTACTGAGGTTTGAACCCAGGGCTTTTACACTGAAGTTCATCTCTAGTTCTTTAAAAGCTTTTATGTTTTGGTACCAGGGATCGAACTTGTAACCTTACACTTGACAGGTAGGCCCTGAAATCACTGAGCTAAATTCTTGACCCTTTTAAAACGTTTCATTTTGAAACGGAGTCTTGCTAAGTTGCTAAGTTGTTCAGGCTGGGTCCAAACGTGTGATCCTCTGCCTTCGCTTCAGCTCCCCCAGCTGTTTTTTAAAATTGTAAGTCAGTTTGTTTACTTCTAAAATATTTTATTTCAGCTATCTTATTTTAATTACATGGATTTATCAATTTCTTTTAGGCAAACAATAATTTTATTAAGAGGAAAGGTTGATTTTAAACAGGATAGAACTTTTCTAGTTGGCTTGATTACAGAGGGACTTTGGTCATGTTCTCAACCTTGTGGCTTTAAACAAAATAAAATATGCTGCTCAGGTCATTAGCTGTCTCCTATTAAAAATAACTTATCAGCAACGCTTGGCAAGGGAACGATAAAACATCACCCAGAAAGACAAATGGACAGAAGCAGTATAGTGGGGGTGGAGCTCAGGAGCAAAGAGGGAGACTGGGAGAAGCTCTCTGATGCTTGTAGAGCCTGCCAAGCTTGGAGAGCTAGAGCCAGTGCATGTCAGGGAGCATCGTGATGGGCAAGGATGTGGAGCCCCTTTGGGGCTCAATGAGACCTTCAAATAGAGATCAGTCTCTTTGAATGTGACAATTCTGAGATTGGGCTACTTGGTCCCTAAAATTTAGTTGGGTAATATGTATACTTTGTATATAAGGTAGATGGGAAATCTGGTCTACGTACTTACACAGCCATGACTGGCAGCTCACTGTTGGCCACCATATACTTGGTGCCACGGGGCACAAAGATGACCAGCCAACAGTGCTGCCCAGGGAGCTCTAAGCCTTCCATAGTGGATACCACACGAATGTGTGTTAAAAGTGAGTGATGCAGTAGCACAGGCCTGTAATCCAAACAATGTCTGGGCCAAGGCAGTAAGATGGTGAGTGTGAGGCCAGTCTGGAGAGCTTAACGAGATCCTATCTCAGAATAAAGTTGAAAAATGACTGGGAATGGCTTAGTGGCCAAATACTTGCTTGTAAAGGTTCGATCTTCAGCACCAACACACTTGTTTCTATTCATTCTTTCTGGTACTAACAAGGGAATCATAATTATAACAATTGATGCTAAACCGAGCTCGTACTTTCATCAGGTAAATGCTTTATATGTGCTTATTCTTTAAAATGTGCTGTATATTGTAAGTGAAACAGAAAACACTGTAAGGGCTCAAAGGAAAAAGATGACCTTTCCATTTAGGAAGGTGGGGGTGACAGAAAAACTGAGGGGTGCAGTCAACAACCAACATACGTACAAATATATGACATGGTCAGTCCTGGCCTTCTGCAACTGGAGTACAAGTCTGATAGCAGAAGAAGGTGAGAGGCCCATGCAAGGCCTTCTATGACAGGTGCCTCCAGTGAGGCCAGTGGAGGATGCTTGGAAGGATCAGAGGAAAGAAGAGGTCAATTGTCATGTGTGCCCTAAGGACAAAGAGGTGGGGTTGGTGTGGTCAGAAAGGGATACATAGGGGATAGACAGGAAGCAAGAAGGCAGGTGACATCCTCAGGTTGGGGACAGGTAGAACGAGGAGAGGGGAGGCTGTACTGGACATGGGACAGGAGGCTGAACTGATAGGGCAGAGATTCATACAGGGTCAAGGTGAGGAAGGATGAGACAGCAGGTCAGACAGCAATGCCAGGACATGCCAGGGTGTAGGGACTAACCCCAGGCTAAGGGCTTTTCTCATTGCTGGGTCATGGAGAGTCTCACCTTTCTGCCACATAAGGAAGGGCTGGGAGGCTACATTTTAGGAAAAGTTCAGACCAAGGGAATTCAGATGGTCTGCGGTTTTGCAGGTGGCTAACCTTGAAGCCAACATACATACCGGTACCATGAGCAGAAGAAACTGAGCTGTCAAATTCTCCCTGCTTTCCTGAAAGGGGCCTCATTCTGATCAATAGCAACATTTCAGTCATGAGATTAGGCAGGGTCTTGGAAAACAACAGGTCTCAAATCCAATCTCCAGCTCTAAGTTTTCAACTGGTGGCCAGTGCTGGAAGAGTAAGTAGAAATATGTATTTCCCTTGCTTTTGGCATTGTTTCTGAGAATCATGAGCTTAGACTCCCTTTTTCCCTGAAACAGAAAGGAAAGCGAGTGCAGAAATAGAGATTCAAGCATGGAGGTTCACGTCAGTGTCCCATGTACAATGCCTTAGTTGTCATAGTGATGCTGCAAAGAACTGTTTTCAGATTGATAATGGAGGCTCAGGGGAAATAAAGGCATTTGTCTGAATCCTCATGGCCAAGAAGTGGCACCAACCTGTGGTCCCATATTTGCATGTGTTTCTGGACTGATGTGTGACTCCAGAATTCATCTGTTGAAGACTAACTCTCAAAGTGATGGTGTCTGGAGAGGAGGCCTCTGGGAGGTGATTTGGAGCTGATGGTGAGGCCTTGTGAATGGAATCAGTGCCCTTATGGAAAGGGGCAGAAGGACACCCCTCACCTAGTCTGAGGACAAGGTGAGAAGACAGCTCTCTGTGATTCAGGATTCAGGCCCTTGGCAGACACCAGATCTGTCAGCACCTTGATCTCAGATTTCCAGTCTCCACAGCTGTAAGATATAATTGTTGCATGAACCACCCAGTCTATGGTACAGTTGACATAGCAACCCGGAGGGCTAGGACATCTGGTTTCAGGTGCTTTCCCATTCTCTTGCCTTCCCTCCAGTGGCTGCTCCTGGTCATTCCCTATCAGCCACACAGATGGACTCCATCGAAAAACGTACTGCTCTCAGAACTCAGCTGCAAAAGAAAAAGCCAAGCAAGACTAAGAGGCTGGAGTCCTTCATCTGAATGACTCTGCCTTTGCCTGGGTGACCCATACGATTTACACTTCCCAAATGGTGGCCTCCCCACAGAGCAGAGTAAAGGCCTCTGGCCAACTGAGGATCCCTTGGTTTGCTTGCATATCCACCTGCTACCACTGTATGCCTCCTTCCCACATGTGCGGGGGTGAGGGCAGAATGTCTCCCTCTCCCCTTTTCTGCCTGTCTTTCCTTATGTAAACCTCCAAGTCTCAGTCTACTCAGGTTGGCCGAAGGCTTGCCAGAGGTAGAAGAAAAATTTCTTCTGTCAAAAGCCTAATTTTCATGCACATTGTTCTGTTGCAAAGTTCTATTTTGAATGTCAGAATCAAAATGTAATCTCCTTTCTAGAACAAATTTTCATCTTTCCTCAAGCAAATTGTTCAGGGGCCAACTGGAGAGAAGGCCAGACACTCAGAAGCACAAGAAATACACATTATTTACCAAAATAATTTCCCTCCTTCTTTTTATTTACTTATTTATATACTTATTTATTAACTTAAGAAACTCATGTTTACTCTTTAAAAATAATACAATGCAGTACTGATAGTTTTAAAGAAGATAATAAAAATGACCACAACTCTACTAGCCAGAACATCCCCAGGAAGACTGGTGTATGCTGTCCAGACCTTTCCTAATCTCCCTGCATAAAATACATTTCTCATAGAACGTAATCACGCTCTCCTTACTGATTTATAGCTGGCCTTTTGCACAGAACAATTGGGAGCTTCTGGAAAACTCTGCCACTTAGGTACTTCTCCACTATTCTTACAGCCTGCTGCAGTTCCATTTAAAGAAATGTACCTTCATTTACTGAGTCTTTTATTATTGGATATCTCATGTGTCACATCTCTGAATGATGTTAATGCTACAATATCGATGTGTGGCTACTTGGAACTTGGATGAGGCTGGTTTTTGCCTCCCCATTTGCTAAAGAGCTGCTGTAAAAACACCAGAACACACAGCTGTGTTTTTGAAGCAGCATGTGAAGTTGAGTAGACAAGACACTTACAAAATGCAGGCCCACTCTTTCACTCAGATGATCATTTCCCTGAAGTTATGCTCTCTTGTAGAAAGCACCATGAGCAGCCCACTCCTTTCTCTTTTTCTGACTTCTTGGCTTTTTTAAAAAAATCAATTGCTTAGAGGTTGCCCTATTTTCATTCATTATCTTGCTTCATGAAATTCTGGAAATTCTGGGTGCTTCTTGTAATTTTGATGCCATGGTGTCTTTTGCTGTTATGATTATTTTCTCCATGGGAGACTTTGAAATAAAGGGTTTTTCTTTTCATTTTTTAGTCTTGAAAATCTTTAAATAGAAAAATTAAACAAATGGTACCACAAATATATTGATTCCTTTTAGGTAGCTGTTTCTTTCAGGTAGCCTTTCTGTCAGCTGTTGCTGTATAGCAAACCACCCCAAATGTAGTGGTCTAAAACAGCCCTATTCATTTCCCCCCACAATTCTGCGGTTGGCCCAGAGATAATTCTGCTTTGCATCGCATTTGCTGCGTGGATTTGCTGGGTGGCCTGAGTGTCCACAGCAGTCTGTTTCCTGTTGGCCACGTGCTGGGCTCTTTCCCTTTGGCTGACTGAGTTTCCTTGCATCATGATGGCTGGGTTCCAAGAATAAACAGACCAAGAAACAAAGGAGAAATAGAGAGGAGACACTTTATGGCCTCCTCTCTAAAGTCATGTTGCCTCCCGTTACCATAATATGTATCCAGGTCCAAGAAGAGAGGAAATTGATAACAACTGTTGGTGGGATGGGGTAGGAGACAGCTAGGTCGCACTGCAAATGATCGTATAAGAGGGGAAATACCATTGCTTTGGAAACATAATCCACCACAGCTTTCCCTCCATCTGCAGAAATTCACATCCCCCTATTATGTAAGCTATTCATTCACTGCCTTCCTTGGATGCATCCTATCCTCGTGGCACCAGTCTCAGCCTGGGCTTACCTCCTCACCTACATCAAGGCCTTGCTGAAGAGGCTCTGGCTATGACTTCTCCATTCATGGACACAGAGAGAGTAACTATGGGGAAGCAGGGTATCTTAAGATTATTCTTGTCTTTGTTGATTTTGCAGACAAATAGAAGTGAATAGGAAAAACCACCTTTAGGCCATGGACATTGATCTGGTAGATTTGTGTCAACATGAATTTAATGTACAAAAATCATATCACTTTAATTCTGTGTAATACGATGGCTTTTATTTGTAACACCAAAGACTACATACAATAGCTCTATCCAATGGACAGTCCCAAGTCTTCATCTTTTCTGAATTTAGCTATATACCAGGCTGATATCCATGGTTCACCAATCAGTGAGCCACCTTTCTATTTTATAAAAGGATATGTAAGCAAGAAAGGCAACTAGAAAGGAAGGTTTTTAGGCTTTGAGGACAGCCTCAGTGTCTTTGAGAGTAAGGTTACAATGGTAAATTTGCCACTTAGTATATGAGATTCTGGTGGTCTGTATCCACAATGCTGACTCTTTTTGCAATAGAACCAAACTCAGATTTTCTCAATCTGCTTCTTGTTCTGCAGACAGAGAGCCAAGGTTGGGCAGAGGTCAGATGGCTTGGTCAAAGTGCCACGGTGACAGCTGGGGAGACGGGGCTTGGCTCTTCACACAGTCACGTGCTATCCCAGATAGAATCTCACTTTCCATTCTGTGCTGGCTTCCTCGGCATCTGAGGTACATCAGTCTGGGTCTGAGAATGTTGAGTCTCAGGAAGTGACACTCTCAGGGTCTCCCCGTACATGTCAGACCTCTTAAAAATTTTTTCCACTAGAGGCCAGTGTGAATGGTATTACTTTTAAGGCCTCAGGGGCTCCTGAGTCTCCATCAGGGCCAAGGTGCAGCTGGCTGGCCCCCTTCCACCGAGGACGGCCAGGCACTGAGTACAGTAGGCTGGAACACGTTTCACCATGATGACCACAGCCTCCGCAAAGTGAACCACGGGCAGTTGCCAAGTGGTCCAACATCTGCTTCAGCATCTTGAGAAAGCTGAGAATAAAAATCAATATGTGTAAAATTAGGTTGTCGAGCACACCCCAGATCACAAGTAATTGCAGTCCTAGTGCAGGCTGCTGTGAGTATCCCAGACAACAGGCACTTTTTCTCAGCACCATGCCTGTTCCTTAGCTCCCTCTCTGTGATGGTCTCTGCCTTATAAAATGATACTACTGGTTATTCCTAAGAATTTAATTTTTGTATCACACCCTCGTTCTTTGCTTAACAGACACCCATTTATGTTCTGTTGTTTCAGAGAAGAAGTACAAAATCACTGCGTTTTAGAAATTGGAACAAGAAAGTAGCAGATGCAAGTTTAGTGAATATTGAGTTTTAAACTTGTCTGGCTGTGATTTGTGGCCATGTCATGGCAAATATTTTTCAATGTCACTGCCTTAGCCAGTGCTGTCACTAAGGCAGTCAGCTGGGGAATAGAGGGCCCAGCACTATGATCTCAATATTAATGGGAGCTGTTGAAAGTGGCAAAGGTGATAAAGTATTGTTTAGTTATTGGTGCCATACTTTGGCTGCGGGACATTATTATAAAACGCAGTCTGTTTTTGTCAGATTTCAATCACGGCTTCAATAACACGTTTAGAAACTTGGAGGACAAGAACCCACATCACAATGATTTTTCTCCCCCTTAAACTAAAGGAGTTTAGATTGTAATCAGAAGAAATGAAGTTTGAAGTTGACTTTATTAATTATTATTTTCTCCCAATTATTTGGTGAAGTGCCATCTTTCCCTGAATCCTAGAGTATCACCCAGCTAGATGGGGCCAGAAGGAGCTGGGAAATTGGTGTCTCTCCCCTGTCCTCTCCATACAAAGAGCCCTATGTGGTGGGCACAGAGCGAATCAAGTTCAGCGGGCAGAGTCACAAAGCTGCCTTCATCTCCCTGGAAGAGTCCAGGAAGAGAGAGTTATGCAAAACATATAATACTTTAAAAAATAATATCCTGTTTTGCAAAATTGCATTTCATTCAGGAAATAACAGGATTTCCAGGCTTGGCTCAACCCGGGGGAGAAAGTGAATGAATGCTTTGGTGGGGGAGGCTGCCCCTGTCATTAATAGTGCCTGGGTTTAAACTTATAATTAAAATAACCTTTAAAATTCAATTTTTATAGATGGAGGAGATAACTTGATTTGAAACCCTTCAGTGCACACATTTTATGTAGCACTCACCCAAATCCAATGGTACCATCGAAAAATGGGGACATAAAACTAGATGATGAGAGTTTATATAGCTTTTAAATATCAAGCTGTCAGGCTTTGCGCTGGCAGAAATATTGTAATTGGACAAGAGTAAAGAAAGAGTTTATATTAGCATTGAGGGGTTTTGAGCGAATTCACACAGAGCAGAATATAATAGAAACCCCTTCGCAAGAAAGATGACAGAAAAACCCAGTGTCCAAGCACAGACTGACCTCCCTTTCAGAGGAGATCCGCTTGATAAAACAGACACAACCCCAATAAAATACTGACAATAGAAAAAAGTAAATAGAAATCATATTAAGCAGTGGCAATATTGCCTGAATTGAAACAAAAATTAGGTCTAATAGCCCTGGTGGGTTTTAATACGGTCCCCAATCACATCACAATACAAAGCATATCATGGTGTCTCTAAATAATGTTTATCATCTTGAAATCTCCCTGCCTAGTAGACAACTTGCATTATCTGAGGTTTGTGGGCTGCTTTTTTTTTTTTAAGAACTCATAAATATTTCATGTGAAGGATGGAAGATAGGGCTGGGGGAGGGGATGTGTGATGTTTCCCTGTGTTATAGGCCCAGCATTGTCTGAGCTGGGGCCCGCTCTGGTGTGAGGCTCTGGGACAGGGCAAAGTGTGACCCCCCACAATCTGGGTCCTGGCTGAGCTTTCCAAGGCCTGCAAGAGCAACTTGAAGGGAAGTACTCCCACACCAGCATGGGGAGCCTCAGTAGATGATCTCAGGTGACTTTTTCCCATCTGCCTCTGAGACAGAGGAACCACAGGAGAAAAGAATAGGCAAAATGACTCCTATAGGCCATTAACTAATGTTCTTCTCAATTCTAAGAGTTGGTGGGGAGATTTGGCCACAGAGCAAGTCACAGTAGCTTCAAACTGGCCCTGTCTCTTCCACTGGTCATCCAACCAGAGCCTATTCCTTGCAGCTCTGGATAAACCAAGTCATTTTCAGATGCTGGTTGCTGTTGCTGGTAAATTTCTTTGAGGAGCATTTTCAGCCTTTGCTTTAGTTTCAGAAACGTGAATTTTCTTTAGGATTAGTGCTGTTGACATCGAAGAAGAGTTCAAAGGCTGGCCAGTGCATGGGGCCTTGCCTGCATGTGCACCTACACATATGCAAGGGGGTGGGTGGCAGGGGGATGACCATGGGGCTGGGGAAAGGTGCCCACCCCCTGCACTTCTCCCCTCTCCTGATGGTGGTAGGCTTGCCAGCAGCTTGGCAGGAAAGTGATCTGGGAAGACCCAGATCTAATGGGGAGACCTGTACTCTAATGGGGGACACAGAAGCCCTCCAGTCTCTCTCTCTCTCTCTCTCTCTCTGTCTCTCTCTCTCTCTCTCTCTCTCTCTCACCCTGTAGCTCATAGATTCCTGCATGACAACTGCTAAAGCCAGGAAAGGACCCCACAACAGCAACAGACACAGGACTTGCAGAAACCCTTGCTGTTGTTAGTCGATTTCATGGCTCACTTCCTTTCTTCACTTTCTTTCTTCACTTCTTCACATTTGATAAAGCCATTTCATGTCAAGACTTTATGAGTGCAGCCGGGAATCTGGACTCTCATTCTAGAAATTTCACTGGTCTAACATGTCATCCCCGACTGAAGACTTCGGGCCTCTCTGTGCCCTGAGCCTGGTGGATTTAGTAAAGAGAGCTTCATAGCAGGAGCCTGGTGATCCCCGAGTAACAATGAATGCTCTGATTCCCTATAGACACATCACCACGCTGGCTTTGCCAAGGAGAGAGCTGGCCTCTAGAGGGATGGTACTTGTGCTAAGTGTACCAGTCTATGAACCAGCCATTTTCTGACTTCTGCTCCTCCCCATGTTCCCAACCTCACATCCTCTGTCTTCTCTCTGCCTTCTCCCCACTTAACCCAGTTCCTTGGCTGTGTATGAGTGGTTCTAATCTTCTTAATTTCTTCCCATGGTGGCAGGGTCCCTCCTAGATCAGTGCTGAGGAAGGCTATAGCCAAGGCTATATCTGGGTTCCATGGAAAAACACAATGACTAATTAGAGTCTGCCTGGCTTGCTACCCTCCCTTCAACTCCTTGATCATTCCTTAAACATGAAGGTCCAAATTCCCAGGAGCTTCTGGAGGTGCTATGGTGGCCCAAAAGGGACATGTAAACAGTCCCAGTGATTCTCAGCCCTATGCTCCACAGTCCTTAATGTGTGACCACAGCAGGGACATTCCTGGGTCTCTGGCAGCAGTGGAGCAGCCAAGGCAAGCCTCCAAATGCAGCTGTGGTGAAGTTCCCTGGCAGGAATGTCAGTAACAAGAGTGTCCTACTGAGCCAAACTGTCAGAGTGCTTCCCCTTGCCCTTTCGTTCTTCCTTACTATCAAATCCCTCTGGAGGATGTCGTTGGTAAAACCCTAACCCTTGGCAAAGGCTGGCTGAGAAGAAGCCTGGGACATGGGACACGGGCCTGGGAGTGAGTGGAGTCGTGGACCCCTGGCTGACCTCCCCAGCCTCACAGTTCTTCAATCATGGCTACACAAGGAGAGGTTGGGCCCCAGAGCTGTGTTCTTTCTTAATAAGGCAGCAGCTTGGTCTCACTGACTAGGACAGTTGAGAAGGAGGAGGGACAGTGGTAGCTGAGATAGAGAGGTAGAAGGGAAAGCATGCTTTGTTCCCTCACTATCCAGGGGGATAAAGCCTGCTCTCACTTAAGGCCTTCCATGTTTCTGTTTAACTAACCCTTGTCTTCTTCCATCCTAGTTTCAGTTGTCAAAACTGACATTCCAGGCTCTACCTGGAGTTTGAACAAGCCAAAGCCCAGGGTGCCTGCTTGAGTAATGGAGCAGCGAGGGCACATCTGAATTGTGGCCGGCTTCTCACTATCAGATGGGCTCGTCCAGGCTCATTGTAGACATGGGGAGAGAGGCTCCCGGGGCTGCAGGGGCTGGAACACTCCCAGAGGCAGCCACGGCTTATCCCTCTTGCCAGACAGTCAGCCGTTCAGCTGGTTGGCTCCAAGAAGAGGATTGGTCCTGCGTCCTTTTCTATCATGATGGGCCCAAGATAGTAGCCTGAAAGCGAAACCTCTGCTGTGTCCTAACCACTTACTTTTTTCTTTTTCTTTTTTTTTTTTTTTTTGAGACAGGGTCTCACTTTATAGTGCAGGCTGGCCTTGAGCTCAGCCTTGAACTCACAGCAATCCTCCTGCTTCTGCCTCCCAAGTGCTGGGATTACAGGCGTGAGCCACCATACCTGGCACTGTGGTATATGGTACTGATAGCTGGTGGATGTGAGTCTCCACCCCCAGCATTGCTGTATGTGGTTACTGGGGAATGAACCAGGGCTCTTGCACTTGTGAGGCAGGTGCTGGAATCACTGAGCCAAACCCCTGGCCCATGACCACTTACTTTTCCTTCCCCTTCAGCCTCTGTGTCAGGGACTCCTCAGAACGTTTTGGAGTCAAGTCCCCTTTTCCAGGTGATGGGTAGGCATGTGGTTTGTTGGGGAGACTCCTGAGTCTTTGGTTAAGGCCAGTTAACCCAAGAAACTGAGGCCCTGTGTATGAGGGAGGCCCTGCCGGCTTCCTGGTGGGGCTGCGGAGGGTGAGGGCAAAACAAGCTCTGCTTATCTGTTCACTGAATCCTACTGATGCCATTGATTGTACCGTGCCCAATCCTTTGAGCACCAAATACTTACTAAATAGCTGATCTGTGCCAGGCCCTTCCTGGCTGGACACAGACAAGAGTAAATGTGGTCTATTCTTTGAGAAACTTGTCCAGGGTGAGACAGATGTGAACATCCAATACCACCTAAGTCTCAAAGACGAAGCAGGGCAGGTGAGGTGCTGTGCCTTGGAAACATGTGCACCAGCTTTGTCTTTTGTCAGGTCAAAGAGGAAGGAGAAGAGGTGAAGAGACAAGACACCCAGCCTAGAACAAGCCAATTGTTTTAAAATTTCATGGCTGAACCCGACATAATTCAGACCTCACATCTGGCTAATGCATCAGTTCATTAGAACACAAAAATACACTATCAAACAGACAATCAAATTTCATGTAAAATAAGCTTCAGCATTAAAACGGTTCCTGGTGTTTTATGTGTGTGACTCGGTGGGCAGATATATTTCTTGCTACTAGAGCAAGACTGATTTGTGTGAAGGCTCCCATCATCAAATCACTCCGAAGGTTGGGAGATAAAATGTCGCTTAGGATAATGTAATTGGCCTTAAGGTACAGGAGTTGAATTATTTTCAGTGATTTATAATCTGGAAATTAAAGACTCACTCATTTTCTAATTTAATTCCATCTTCAATGGAAAAATGTTCACTCTGATCTAAATTGGCGAGTAATGTTGCTAATTCAAATGCAGATGTAATTTCGATTCTGGTAGCAGTTTGCAGTGATTGACGGGTCTCCAAAGAATCGTTATGATCCTTATCTCCCAATCTCACAAATTCCCCGGCAGTTGTGATAATAACTTCAGCTAAGGAGAAGAGGGAAAAAATAAATTCTCCCTTGCCCTGTCATTGCGGTTCTCCCTTTGCAGGCTGTGAATTGTGGTCTCTTTGAATCTAAAACTAGCAAGAGACCATACTGATGTTTCCTTACCAAATCTGGGGGTGGCACCCTGCAGTTTGCATTGCTTATGGGGCTCTTCCCTCTAAAATATGAATGAAACGGATCCTGGCTCTCAGTTAATTAGCTGGGATTTTACACATTTGGTGCAATTCATTGATAAGTCTCAACCACCCAGGGACCTGCAGACAATGATTAGCCATAATCACGCAGGCTTTGCCCTCTTTCTCAGCTGTCACATGGCCAGCACAGGGTAATGTGTCTTCATCTAACTAGACCCTAAGCAGCCAGGATGGGGAAATTATGAGGTCACTCCTGCTGTGTGAGCAATGGTGGGGTCAGAGGCATGGGTGCCCACATCATCTGTTTGCTTGGCAAGCGTGGGCCGGCTGGGCCACGCCCGAGCTGGCGGCCGCTGTGCACATTAGCTCTCCTGACCTGGCTGGGCAGAGGCCCTGCTTGCTTCCAAACAGAGGGCGGAAGAATCACTTTCTTTGGCTAACATCTATGCTTATTACAGTGCAGTCACTGGATTCTGGAAATTGGCTGATTCCATCAGTTTAGACAGTTCCATAAAGATGTGGGGCAATTTGAGTTTATTCTTATATTTCTAAGAAGGGTGAAGGATGTGAGTGAGGAGGGAGCAGGATGGTCTCACCTGCCAGTGCCAACTTCCTGTGTAGTTTTACAGCAGGATGGACCCGGAGCCTTTGCACTGAACTACATCTCTATCCCTTAAAAAAAAATTTTTTTTGAGACAAAATCTCATGAAGGGCTAAATTCCCCAGGCTGAGCAGGCTTCCACTTGCCACCTTCCTGCCTCAGTCTACTGAGTGCTGAGAGTCCAGACATTCAGCACCATGCCCATCTAATACATACCATTTATTCAGACCCCACAGATGCCAGGGTCATGGTTGTACAACTTCTCGGGAAGAGAAAGTCAGTCTCAATCAGCTGGATAAAGTGATTATTTTGTGTTGGGATAGGAATAAAAGCAAAGGCTTTTGCACAGTATTTGTTGCTAAAAAAGTAATTTTATAACATTACTAAAGTTTGATTATGGGGACCGGGGATTTAGCTCAGCAGTTCCGGTGCCTGCTTTGCAAGCGAAAGGTCCTAGGTTCAATCCCCAGTAACCACATACAACAATGTCAGGAGTGGTGGCTCACGCCTGTAATCTTAGCACTTGGGAGGAAGAGGCAGGAGAATTGCTGTGAGTTCAAGGCTGAGTTCATCAGCAGCCTGAACTACTAAAGCGAGACCCTGTCTCAAAAAAAAAAAAAATACATTTGATTATGGGATATTAAGATAGTGGCTAGTAACAAGCTACTACATGCTAATATCTGTGCTAGTCTAATTTTGGAGGCATATTACTAGCTACATTTCCCAGCCTTCTTTGGTGTTAGATGTAGACACATGACTACTCTGGCTGGATAAAAATGTGTTAGTATCTCAGTTCTCAGGTTCATAAAGATTTCCTATGTATGATCCTGTGTTCTTTCTGTGTTGACTTGATAAAGGGAAAGAACTTAGTGGATTCTTCCTCCTTCTTCCAAACGCACCTACTAAATTTGAAAATGTCCTCATTAGGATAAACCATTGAGATCTGGGGGTTTGTTATTTTAACAGCTTACAGTCTTCCAATACCAGCCACACCAAGCACACTGTTGATTTTCCCTGGGCCTCAGTTAATTCTCTGTGGCTCTCATGTGACTGTCAACAATTGAGCACAGGTTGGTACCACGCAATCCTCAAGTTAATGAACAGATTCTCATTTTGTCTTTTAATCACCCTCATCCCGAGTCAGACTTTTTGCCTGCAATATGGTCATTAGTAAAGGGAAGCATTCCAGTTTTACAAATATGTAGGCAGGTCATGAATTGCATTTGTATCATTGCATTTATGCCAGCAAACAAGCTCTAATTTCAAGAAATACATTTTTTTTTTTTACCTAAATAAGAAAGCTCATTAAGGCACTGTGTGTTCTGTCTTTGGCATCATTTTCCAGCTTGTAGACTTTGCCAGTATTGGTATTATCACCCTTGGTGTAATAAACAAAGACAGCTGGATGGAGACTACTTTCTCCTCTTTGCCCTTTCTGATGGCCTCCTTCCCATCTACTCTACACACACCTAATACCTCATTCTCTCTTGGCTGGGAGGATTTTCTGCTGAAGGTCTTGCTGATGTGACATGCGATGAACTGAGATCGTACACTCTGTTCTGCTCTCATGGGAGTCATTGAGCCCATTGATGGTGACCTTCGTCTCACCCTACCTACCCCTGGCCCCAGTGTTCTCACCACTGTGCCCTTGGCTTGCCTGCCCAATAGTCCTCCACCCCATGGTGTCCACTTAAAGGACAGACCTCACTCTCCCATCCTTGCTTTGTGCATGCTGCCTGTCAGGGGCAACAGTCCAGGCTCTTTCCATCTTTGGAGTAAAGACCCAAGTCATTATGAAATTTCCCAGTGAATATTCATCCATCCTGGAAGCTTTTTCTCCCCAGCCTGCCTCCCACCCACCAGAGAACAAGTCCTGCCTTTTGTGGGCTGTTTTGTCATTGCACTAGGACTCTGGGACCCTCTAATTTGGTTGACCATCTCTCCCCCTTTACCCTGAGACTATAAGACAGATGATGATGCTAATTGTTGTTGCCATATTGTTCATATTTCATCATGATTCTCATCCTCAGTAACATGACAGAAATATACCAGGTACTTCATTCATACTGCACCTGCGGGGAGAGATTTCCTGGTTCCTGACTAACATCTGCCTTCAACCCTAGGCAGTGAGAGTCCTTTGCATTCTGATGCCAGCACTGACATGTCACTCCCAGACTCTTCTTCTGACAGACACCTCAGAGGAGTGATGGCGGTTCAGAATCTGGGGGCCTGTCCCTAGGCGACTTTCTGGCTGCTTGTGTGCCAGCCTTTGGGCTACTTCCCTGTAAACCACCTGGATCACATGATGTCAACTGGAGAGACAGAAACAAACCGCACCCTCATTCTGGGTAGACCTAATTCTTTTAAGTCATGGGACCAGAGTTCTACAGGTTAATGACATGGCATGGACATAATTATTTCCTTTTGAGCTTTTCAGATTTTAAAAAATTGCAAAAGTGCACTTTTATTCTTTGTCATCAGAGAGTACAGAGACATTGCCTCATCTGCTCCTGAACTTCATGTTGGTCATGAGTGTCCTCTTACATGACTTTCTTTTAGATTAATTGCCTAATCTTAGCCTCTTCTCTTGCAGTAAAGCTTTTGAAAAATTTTGGCTCTGAAACTTCAGAGGAAAACTCATTGTTCATTTGTCTAGGTCATTGTTTCTCAATAGTAATAACAGAAATAGTTACTGACTATAAAGTGCTACTTATGGGCCAAGGGCTTCAGTAGGTAACCAGTATGTATTTTCTTATGCAATCTTCCTAGTCATTGCCAGATCATAGATACTACTATCTCCATTTGGTAGATAGAGAAGTTGAAGCCCAGAGGGGTCAAGTCCAAGGTCATATGGCCAGTCAACATTATAGGATGCATTTACTTTTTTATTTGGATTTTGAACCCACTGTATACCCAGGCCGACTTGAACTCCCAACAATCCTACTGTTCCTGCCTACTGAGTGCTAGAATTACAGATGTGCACCATGATGCCTGGCTAAAGGCTGCATTTATCTAGGTCCATGCTCTGCTCCTCCCTGTTGCCACAGACCTGCTCCCCACCTGGAGAATCCCTGTGGGCAGATCATAATCAGGCTGACTGTATCCCCAGGCAGTTTGACTCATGTCTGTCCCTTGACCTTTCCAGTAGGACTGCTTAGCCAGGGTCTTGCCAGCTTCTTCTGCAGCTTCAGAGCTCCAGGTTATTAGCATGGAGACTCCATTAGCAAGGGGCTAATGCTCTTGGAGATGTCCTCCAGAGCATGATGATAAATCCACTCCCCAATGGGCTCTTAGCTTCCCTTGGAGTCCAGCCCTTTCTCCTGGGCCTTTTTAGGGCTGACCTCCCTGCAGGGAACATCCTAGAAGACAGATGTCATCAAAAGATGGGCCAAGGCAGGGCTGCACATTGAAATGAGAGCATAAAAGTTTTCTAGTTTACTTATTAGTACAATATGTAATTGGATAGAAGGAGCAGGTTTCAAAAATTTGTCTTACCATAATGACTATAATTTTTTAAAGATTGAAAATGAATCTGACTAGAAAATACCATTAAACTACCAAGTTGCTTAAAATTTAAAGGGTAATTCACATATAATGCTTTTATTTAATAGCCCAATTTACAAAACGTCTAAAATTAATGCAGATCTTTTCAGGACAAAATCAGCCGTAACTGCACCAACTAATTTTTGCTCATTTGAACTGAATTATTAATAAGAGAGAAATATACCATATGTTCCCCAAAGAGCTAGATACATTTATTTCAAATAAAAGCACTGTGTTTGGTGGAATATAAGAGGTTTAAATGCTTTCAGAGAAATGGGTTACTTATACACAGATTTAATAGAGTATAAATCAAGCAAAGTAATTAAGGACACAGCTGCTTCTGCACCCACAGCCCGCAGCTTTGGTTTCTGACGTTCCTCTGTCACCTGCGCGGTTTCCATCCACAGCCGTCGGTTCTCATGGAGTAACCCAAGTGCATCAACGCTTCTGCATTTGTGCTACACCAAGAAGGAATTTTATGTCCAGTTCAAATTCACATTAGTCATATACATTGATTTTTATCAATATCATCCCTAAAAAATATTTATTGAGGACCTACTTGTGTCCAGCTGTAAACTAGCCTTTGAGCAAAATGGACCTGATCTTTCTCTCACATTTTTCTTCTCTCCTTCTCTCCCTCCCTCCTTTCTCTTCTCTTTCTTTCTCCTCCTGTCTTTCTTACCTTTCTCCCTCTTTCCTCAGTTTCCTCCTTTTTTTGTTCCTTTCTCTTACCCCTTCTACTGTAAACTCAGGTTAAATGTGATTTTTCTGGCTCTCACCATGGATACGGATGGATGTTGCTGTGTATGTGAAAGAGGGTATTGCAGCTTGTATCTACATCACCCCTCAATGCCTCATGGAGTTATAGGTGGGCCTTTTTCAAAGGTGACAGAGTCTAGAGTGTGTGATGCTAGGATTAAGGGTGTATGATTATTAAATCCGTCCACTGATTGGTTTGGCACCACCCTAATCCCTGTGGCCTAGAGAGAGTATAAAAAGGGCAGGAAGAAGCTGTTAAAGCCCCTTGTTGCTTTTGCTACTTTCCGTGCATCATGTTTTTCCTCTGTGGTCTACCATCCACCCCGTCTTGGAACCAGCCAGTTACGGACTGAAACCTCTGTAAACTGTGAGCTAAATAAACCTTTCCTCCTTTAACTTCAGATGTTGGGTGTTTTGTTTCAGCAACAAGAAAAATTACAAAGACAGAGGATGCGGGATTTCAGCTTTGAGGTGAGTTTAGAAAGATCTGGTCTATAGCAGGGAGTGCTGGTATTAGAATATCTCACAGCAGTGGTCAGGGAAAAGTCTGCAGATGCAGATTAAAGTCACATAGTCCCAGAAAGGGGCTCGAGAGGGGCTTTCTGGGCCTTCACATGTCCCCAGCTTTATAGCTATGCCAACATTGCTCTTGGTAATAGATTGGAGCTTAAATGATGAAGTTGACATGATTTGAAACTTCTGACTGTGACTAAGGCTGTCAGCACAGGGACAAGGCTAAAGACTACATTAGGTGCCGACTGGCCCCAGGGGGTCTGCATAGAAATTTCTGTCCTCCCTTTTCCCTGATGGCTTGGGCATAAGCAGGCCTCTGAGCTGTAGGCCCACAAGTCTACTTCTTTGGCTAGGCCATTGCTTTCAAATGTATTCATGTTTCCTGGATTCTCTGTGGGCCTGTTGTCAGGGACTGTGCTGGGTTGATAAGCTGGGTTATTCCAGGGCCTGTTACAGTATCTGGCCCCATAGGAGGCACCCAGTCTCATGGGAAAAATGAAGAATAAATATGATTTCTAAATGGCTGACTTTGGCGTACCTTCTGGCATGCTTTTGCTGGTCTTGCTGGTCTTGCAAGCAGAGTTTAATTCAGGAGGATGTGTTTGTGTCCTGGCAGGCAGGCTTTGGGTACTGTGGACCCAGAAAGTCAGGTGTGTGCATTTCAACAGCATGAGCAGCTGGTCTGAAACCCAAAAGCACTTGTGTGTTCAACTGCATCTCAGAGCAAGGTTTTTGTTTTAATGGAAGCAGTTATTCAACTAGCAGGCTTCAAATAGAAATAGCAGCTCTTGTACATAAAGGGTGAGGGGCACTTTAATTGATAGCACTTCTTGGATTTTAATGACAATGGCTTTGGTTTCTGGCCATCTGATGAATGTGGGAGCTATTGTTTAGGGGATTCAAGGACATGCAAACCTGGCCAAGTCAGCCTGGATCCAGCAGGCATTTCAGAGATACAGTCATTGGTGGATTTTCTAAGATTCCTGCTTGTGCTTCTCTCATGTCCCAGGGCAAATGGTCTACCCCAAGCAAAGTGTAGGGGTAGGATGGGGGTAGAGACCTTTCTATTGTCTATTTTATTTTGGTGTAAATTCAGTACAACTTCTAGCTGTCCACAGAGCAGTGGTGCCCTCTCCTCTTTACAGAGAGGGAACGTTTGGCCCCGAGTGGCAGCGCCTTCAGAGGAAGGCTGGTTTTCCTTTTTCCTCTCGGCTCCAGCCACTGTGTCAACAGCCTTCCCCTCTGCTCAGTGTTGGGCCAACTACCTGTAGCCTGGACAGATGTGTCCTGAAAACTGCTTCTCTATGATGTGGCTATTCCTGGTACTGATGAAAAGCTTCTGTGGCTTGGGGAGGTAGGTTGGGGTAGGTTGGGATGTGTCATTCACATGATCCATGGGCTTTGTGTAAGAGATTAGGGAGCCTATAAAGGGCTCATGTGGTGGCATAATATACTCCAGAGGAAGGGCAGGTATAAAGGGCAGCAAGAGTCTGCCAGGCAGAAGTGACCCACCAATGTGAGTGTGGGAACACACAAAGTGGAAGTAGGTTTTGGAGGGCCTTTGATGGTCCCTAGAGCCCCTCTCTTGGCTCTGATGCTTTACTTCTTACTAAATTACTTACTAAGTCACCTGGCTGTAGATGAGCCTCGTGATTTCTGGCTGGACTTTTCCTCCTGACACTTTGGTACAGGTCAGCATCACTTAGTGCCAAACAAGGCAGTAGAGGGCCTTTCTGGCAGCAGGAAAAGGCCCCTGAACCCCCAGAGCCCATCCTGTGAAGGCACAGGTCTTTCACCCCCCTAGGGAGCCCAGGAAGGATGGGGCTCACTCTAGGGTTCCACAACAAGAGATCATGCCTGCTGGCCCTGGGCTTCCCTGCTGAACCACTGGCCTCTATGACACGTGGAGGTGAAGGGGATACAGGAGGAAGGAGGTGTTGGGTCTCTGCCAGCACAGTCTGTCCTGCCAGCTTCGGCCCCATGTGGTGATCCTCTTGGCCTGGCTCTTCTTCTCTGCACCCTGCTGCAGGCCCTGGCCTCCATTCCCTCCTGTCTCCTCTGTGACGCTGCCTCCTGTACAGATGCCCTTCTCTCTCTCCTTCCTCCTATGTCCCAACTTCTATTACCCTGTAGATCTCAGGTCCCCATTCCCTCAGGAAGCCCCTTCTCCTTGGTTGGGCAGATCTCCTGTTGTTACAACTATGTAGCATCTCTCTTCCTAGTGTCCTTCCCTGGGGAGCATCTGCCCTTGGTGCCTCTGCTGGATGTGTGACCTGGGAGGTGCATTGACTTGTCTGTCTTCCTACTCTCTCTTTTCCACTGTTAACACTTGATCAAGTCAGTGATTCCCTCCTTGCCACTCCCTTACCCTATGGGACAAACTGTAAGCTACATTGCTTTGTTTGCAACACATACACACACACACACACACACACACACACACACACACACACACACATACACACACAGCAAGCAGACATGTGGGGTTGGCATATCTCCTTCAGAATGAGGATCTGTCTTTCCTGTGTCCATGGGCCTGCCAGGAGGAGCAGCTTTGACTTTTTTCTCTACCACCTGCCCTCCATGATGCAAATTGGGGAGCTAATCTCAACTCAGACAACCAAGCAGGAGGTGTGTAATTAACCAGTATCTGGCTTCTCACCTGGGTATTTAAGCCCTTGGACAGATCCATGGTTTAAATAATTAATTATCATCTAACTACCTGAAGCAGAAGAGGAAGATATAAGCTCTACATGGGGTGAGTCTTTTGACCCGTGAACTTTGATCCCAGACCTAAAGGTCGGTCATCAGTCCCTCATCCCATAGCCTGCCTGATGTTTAATTACCCAATTAATGCAGCCTTTTATAGCTGGATGGTTTAAGAGGCTGTGTAGGAAGGGGTGGGATGGCAAGGCCACAGCCTTTGGTTATGGCCCTGTGGTTCTAATGCACGAATTAAATATCTGTCTCTTCTAAAAGTCAGTGTGTGATTTATTAGAAAATTGGTGGAAACAGCCCTTGGGGGGTTGTGCTCCAAATCTGGTTTAAAAGAGTGGCTGCTGGCTATGACTTTTTGATTTCCTCTATCCTATTGAATGTCATTAGCCCCTTTTCATGTAAAATAAATGTTTGAATCCAGCTCATGAAGGGCTTATTTATTCATTTCATTCCCTTCACTGCACACTATCATTATGTCTCTGTTGATTCTCTTCTCTGGGAGAACAGAAACCAATCCCTCTCCTCTGAGGCACAAATCTGAGATCAGACAGTGCACAGGCTCTGCGTGCCTACTCCCCAGCCCCTTGCTCAGAAGCTGCAGGTCATGCGATTTGGTCCTGGTAAATCATGTGTGACTCCAGGAGGGGGAGAACTCAGTGTTATTCTATTTGTGATTTAGTTCTATTTATTTGAGGAAGTGGCCTTTCCCCCAAAGAGCACAGAATACAGTAAAACACGAGGGGGAACACGATCCAGCTGAGAAGCCAGTGCAAAGAAATCCGATGTTGCCATGTTTTAATGAGAAGGAGGCAGCATATATTTCATCATAAATCAGATCCATATTGAAAGACACTGCCAAAATGTGCAATGCGGAATGTTTGGAGTTTGGCTTCTTGGCTGCCTGACCATCCTCTGACCTTTAATCTTTGAGCAGAAGACACTAAAGAAGCTCATGTACTCAATAGGCTACTATAGGAAACAGAACCACTTAACACAACAAAGACCTCGCCTACCATGGAAAGGATTGCTTTGCAGGCAGTGAGGTCCCCAACCACCAAAGTAATCAAGATGATTTCACTGGGGGGAAATAGAATACATGAGGGATTCAAGTCAAATATAAAAGATTTGGAATCAGCTGAAATGAAGATTGTGACTATTTCTAGACTATAGGAGTGTAACCCCCAAATAATTCACATTTATAAAGAGCAAAGTTTTTGTCAGCATTATATTCCCAAAGAGTAGAAAAATCACAAAGGTATGGAGCACTTTTCTCCTGACCCAGGCTGCGAGTGTTCTGTGGCTCTCAGCATACGTGCTTCGCCTCTGCAGATTCCCCACCTCACAACAATCCATCTTCCCAGCTCCCAAGCTGCTTTCATTCTCATTCTCATTCTCACTCTCCTTTGTCCCTCTCACCATTTTTTTTTTTTTGCCTCATCACGACTCTTGCCCACTCAGGTTAGAATTTAGAAAACTGAGGCTTAGAGAAGTTAGGGTTGGTCCCGAAGCCATGGTGTTCACGAGTAGTGGAGGAGGACTGGGACTCCAGAACCAGCCAGGGTTCTTCCTGCTTTTTCCATGACTGGTCTAGTCTGCAGAACAGCACCTCGCACACGGTAGGCCCCTGGTAAATGCTGAACAAGTGAATGAGCCATTACAGGTCACCCAGAGGGGAGGCTTGTCCAGTGCATGGTTCATGGGCAGAGAGATTGTAATGTGTGGGCACTGTGGGCATGGTTAGGGTGGGTGAGGCTGTGGATGAGGGCGGTTCACCTTGCTGCTGCAGTGAGTGCTTCCTCTTACCTGCTGGACTGTACTAGACAGTTAGACTGGATAATGATTTAGTCTTATCTGACCTGAGTGACTCAGCTCCAGCCTTACTCTGACCTCATGTCCGACTAGTATTCCTTGCTCTAATCCACTTTGGCTGACTAGGCATCTTGGGGTTCTGTAAACACTGTTGGCCTTTTCTGCCCCAGGGCCTTTGCACAGGATATGTCCTGAGCCCAGAACAACCTTTGTTTCTGTATTTATAACTGATTCTGTATTTTCACTTCTTCAGCTTAAAGTTCCCTTCCTTGAAGACACCTCTCTTGACTACCTGATCAGGTTAGGTCCTCTGCCCATCATTTTTTCCTCACTACCTATTGTTTCATAAAATTTCAGGGTTGTTCTCCAGATTTAAATTTTCTTGATCTTCAAGCTATCTTAACTTGCATATTTCAACCAAAATAGTTCAGTTTTCCATTTGAGAATTATATTTATGGTCATGAAAAGTATGTGGAAGAAAGAAAGAAGAATACTCAGGATTTATAGTAACAGAGTGAAAGGTGAAAACCCAGGGAAGTGACCTCCGGCTGGACCCGAGCCACTTGGGCCTGGGTAGTGCGGAGGCACTGAAAACCCCTGGGCTTTCTCACCAATTGAATATGAAGCATGTGAGAGATGGAGGACTAGGACTGAGCCCCAGGTTTAGGCTGGGTGGCTGGATAGATGGCGAGGCCATCCACTGAGGAGCAAACTAAGCAAGGCCAGGAAGGATCAGACGGGGGTTGCACTTCAGATGGCTTTGTCTATGGCCAGCACAAGGTCCATGGGGAGCGGTTGAATCTACCCTCTCTGATGTTTTAAAAGAAAATGGAGAAGGCAGACAAGGAGGGGAGGAGGGGGAAGGGAAGGGGAAAAGGAGAAGAGGAGGAGGAGCAGGAGGAAGAGAGGGAATAGAAAGGCAACTACAAACAGACTAGACTGACAATTTTCTAAATGGTACCAGGCAGCAAGCTGCTCTCTCAGAGCCTGGGCACTGATGTCTTTGTGCCTGGGCACAAGTGGGCAGAGCAGCAGCCCAGAGCTGCCCTACCATCCCAGCACCCTTGGCTGAATTCCAGGCATCAAGGACGGTGTCCCAGCCCCTTTGGTTTTCTTGGGTTTTGTTGAACTCGGGTCACCATGTTAATGTTATTTAAATCTATGGCTTTGAATTGAATGTTATTAAATGCCTCCTCGACCACATGATACTTGGGATGGGCCATCGTGAAGGGGGATTAGCAGATAAATCGCTATTGTGTTTCTAACATTATCACCAGGTTTGTGGAGGACAATAATTATGTAGCTTACAGTGTTTGGAAATATTGCCTAAATCTCCTCCCCACGTGTTGTTTGTGATGGAAAACAATTAAACAAAAGGTCCTTTTGGTGAGCGGCCTGGGATTCAGATCAGCCTGATGACTGGGCTTTCTCCCAGACCCAAAGCATTTGTTAGAAGTAAATTATATGTCATTTCAAATCCAAAAGGTCTGCCTCCCTATGTTTATTGGGAGAAATTAAATTTTCTAAGGAGGGTAAACAGAAGGCCCCAATAATTATTTGCTTCTGCATAATTTAAACTGAAAAGGATGTCGCCAAGGGGGGGGTAGCACCGCCCCCTGCATTATGCCTGCAGAGAAGGCACAATGGGGAAATTTAATTTGATACTGATCTACATGAATCATATCAAGTCGGAGATGGGCAGTTCCACTCTTCAAGGCTGTTTTCAAATGCTGCTTTGAGTTGCAAATTTTGACCAAAATCTTCTTGATTTGCTAGTTGAGAATTAACTTTTATCATTCTAAGGGACTTCTTTTTGGAGGGATGCTTCCCTGATCAGTCTTCCTGTCCTTGTGAGACTTGGTGGGATTTCATTGTCTCACCTCAGCACTGATCTGAGGCCTCCTGCATTAGTTTTAGTAGGAATCCAGCAACTCAGCCATCTACCCACATACGCATCCATCTATCCATCCACATATGTACCCATCCATGTCCTTCCACCCATCCATTCACCTACTCACATATTCATCCATCAGTTTATCTGTCTACTTACTCTTCTCTCCACCCATATATCCATCCACCTATCCCATCATCCACATTTACCTATCCGTCCACCTATTTACCCACTGTCAACACTTACTGAGAGCCGGCTCAGTGTCACTGATTAGAGTAGGCTGAATTTATTGCTGACTATGGGAAGGGCGAATGCTGCCTCTGCAGAGCTTTCACGGTGTCTCCAAAGGAAGACAAGGTTAGATTTATCAAGAATTAAGTTTGATTTAAGGGGTTTCAATGAAGGAAGCATGGAAGGCTAGACTAGTATTAGGTATGTAAACATGATGCAATAGTGTGGGAAGATTTCTAAAGAGGGATTTGAAGTATCTCAGGGTGTAAACTGTATTTTGATGTGATCTTTTAGAAGTTCCTCTAGTGAACAATCAAGCTTGAGCAAAATGCTTCCAGAAATTTCCCCAATAGAGCCAGGCCAAAGTAGTTATGTCTCTGTGTATCACAGCATGCAGCCAGGGGAAAAGATCAGTATTAAAGAAATACTGGCATGATCAGTATTAAAGAAATACATGCCTAGGAGAACATGACAGATAGAGCAGGACATGTGACTTAGTCAATAAGAACGAGGGAGAGTCCTGGGAACAAGAGGCATGGACGTCTCAAGTTGTCTGGAGGTGGCACAGAGTAGGCTAAAAGGGAATATGCCACAGTGAGATTTAGGGGAATTTCTGAGTCTAACTGTCCAGTTCAGGGGGATAGCTCTGATGGGATTTAGCCCCTCTATTTTGTCTTTCTGTCTCTCCCGTGCAACCCTGCCCACACCTGACGGCAACCCAGTGTTATCTTGCTCAGCCACTTCCTGCTGGTGAGGCCTGATGATGCCCCAGACAGGAGGGAGCAGAGAGGGGAGGGAAGTAGAGGGAAAGAATGCCTGCTGGCACCGCCAGCATCTCTAGCACCTGCAGCTGAGGACAGCTCCTTGCCTTAATGGCAGCCTGGCGCCTGCCCCAGGATGTCATCCATGGCTGAGAAGCGGTAGTGTCCAGGCTCAGGTTTCACTGGCTGAACTGTGATAACATCTAGGCCTTGGGGTCCCAGGCCAGTGACCTCTTAGGCTCTCTGGTGCCTTGCAGTCTGCGGGGAAAGTTTCCCCCTGCTGAGCTAACAAGTATCCTTTGGTGATCTTCAGGGATGCAGTTAGTCTTGCTTCCTGTCCCACCCCAACTGTCTCCTTCAGGAAAAAGTCCTACAGTGCCCTGCCCCCGGGCTGTCTGGCTCAGCTTTGAAGGACATTCCACCTTGAATCACCTAACCGCGCCCCACAGCCTGCACAAGCCCATAAGAACAGACCTATAAAATCCCAGATGTCACCATTTCTGTGGTCAAGATCACATCCCTGGTTGGAGCAGATGGACAACTGCCAGGCCTCATTAGTAAAGCTGAACATAAAGTGCAGCTGTGACCCATGCACAGTGCGGCTTCGCAGCAGGCAGATTCTATCTTCCGTGCACGGTGATGGCTCTATTTAACAGAAGCAGACAACTGATCCTGCACTGAGGTCCATTCCCAAGGATGAGTCCAAGGTGTGGGGACTTCACACTTTCACCCACCCAGAGCACGACTAGACTGAGGGCACTGGCTTGGGGTGAGACTCTCTTATGCCAGGCCAGGGTTGGAATCCAGGCTCTGCCTCTGGGAAGCCTGCATCCCTTCTCAGTTCATGAAGAAAATGACAAACTTGTCCCCTACCTAAACCCCTTGGCTGCCTCTCCACTTGGTGACTCCGGCCCTGCCTCCTTTAGAACTCTAGTCTTCTTGTGGTTGGGCCTGTCCACCTTTTCTTGGTTTTCCTCTGGATTTTCCTTGTTCCCTTAGACCATTTCTTCCACCCGGCCTTCAGGGACACGTCAGGTCTCCATGACCCCCACATAACACACCGTCCACATTCCACATTAGTAATCTCATTATGCCCCCAGACCAGCAGCTTCAGAGTCCTGGGGGATGGGGTTGGCAGAACCACTGATCTGGGGTTGTCCCAGATCCTGCTGGAAAACAGTCCTAACAAATGTGAGGCTGTCCCCCAAGACATTCCTGCACTATGATGATTCTGCTTAAACACTAGCTCATCCCAACACAGGAGTCTGTTACAAACTCCCAGCTGTCCTATGCTCAGGAGGCCCCTCAAAAGGCACAAGCTGCTGGGGGTCAAGCCTTTCCCCTTTAGGAAAGCGCCCCCCCCATGGGCCAGAGCTGTTGTTGGCGTGGCCACAGGATTAGCCTCGGGTCAGAGCTGGGGTCAAAAGACCAAGATCAAATGTCAGTACTGGGGGCCAGTGCTGGGCTCACAACACAAACGATGCTGTTTTCCTAAGTGGTTCATCTTCTAGTCAGTACCTGAATCAAGGGGAGGAGAACTATCCAGTGGCAGCCAGGTCGGAGGGCTGGGGTTGGAGCTGGACTGGAATTTTTTTAAAAGGCAGCTTGCTGTTTTTACTGTCCTGGAACTGGCTGTCACCACTCCCATGGCAGGTACCACCCATGCTGCAGGAATCTGGAGGCCCCAGAGGGAAACTCAGGGGACAGCTCAGTGGCATCACAACCAAGGGTCCCTGAGGCCCATTCTCCACTGGGCATCCTGCTTTCTACCACTGCTCTTGACTCCTTCCCCAGTGAAGTGGCACTAAAATCATCTTTTTAGTTGAGGTGAAATTCTCATAACCTAAAACTAGCCAGTATTTTTTATCTTAAAGTTCATTTATCAACTTTTTGTTGCAAAAAACTTTACTTTCAGTTGGTCCAAGGCTTGGGAGAGGGCCCTGAGTGGAGGCTCAGACAGAAGCCCAGGTAACCAGGAGAGTCCAAGGCCTTGGACTGCTCCTAGGCCTTGAGGCACTCACAGGTGCTGGTCACTTCAGAGGCTCAGTATGCTCCATAGACTGTGGAAGAGCCCAGCCCAGATGCCCAGCCAGCCTTCAGGACCCAGGGAAGGCTGATCCTCCCCAGGAGCCTAACTTTTCCCTTGCCCCAGAAGTGGCATTCCAGGACCGCATTTCTCTTCTGCCAACTAGCTAAAGAAGCAGTCTGCGTCAGACAGTACCTCCTCCTCGTGGTTCAAATACGCGCTGAGGTGGTAGGTATACAAGGGCCTCAGGAGCAGACTGACTGCAGCTGGTAAGTCTGGGGAGGGGGAGGTAATGCTGACTAACCTCGGAACTCATGGTTGATCAGCAATTAGCTTCTGGCCACTAAAAGTTAGCTGCTGGTCCTGGAAGCTGTGGAGGGGCAAAAAGAAGACACTAAAATCGTACTTGAAAGGAGATTGGCAACCAATTAGTTGGAAATTAGTTGAAGCCGGAAGTGACGCAAGGAATCCTCCCAGTCAGTCACATCTGGGAACGTCAGGCCCACTGCTGCCTCTAATATCTTTTAAATGTTTGAACCCCAGCCAAGACACTACTCTTTCTTTAAAGTTTAGAGAATCTAATTTATGCCCCAAATGATAAATTAATCATTTTCTTTTTAGAACATTGTTTCTACTGACAGAGTTGCCCAAAAGTGGACTTTTTAGAGAGACACTAGGAGTTGGATGGTCCCAGCATCATGCCAAGGGCTCTACTGAGGTAACTGGATCTTCATAGGGAATTTTATAAAACCTGAATGTACCTGGCAGTTGGGCTTGTTCTTATCATAAGAGGAATCTTTTTGTGGACCTTCTCATAGAATCCTGTAACTTTGAACCTTTGTCCAGGTTTTTTCTTTTCTTTTTTTTTTTTTTTTATTAAGCCCAGCTGAATTCTCACATCTCTATAATGATCGTAGTGGATCCGCAGGGACTTGAATTATGTCTGTCACAACCTATACGTCATTTCTTTCTTACCCTAAAGCAAAATCCTGTTTGTTGGTGAGTAATAAGGGGAGAGAGCACAAAAAGTTTCTTTTATTCTTTATTTCTGCTTTTAGATTATCACTGTTCCTCTGGCTGTAAACATTTGTTCCACGGTAGGATTATATGTGCTGACTTTGGTGTTAAAAATTACACTGGACAGGGTTAAACAGGCATGGAATACTTTATTCAATACTATTAAAACTCAGCCCAAGCCTGCTGTTGTAGGGACGAAAGACTGAAATAGAGTCTCTTGAAACAAAGACAGCAGAGTTTTTAAAGCACCAGGGCAGGAAAGCTAGTGCTACAGGACATTAAGAAGGCTGGTCACTGTGATTAGGCCACCTATATTTGCTGATTGGCATTTATCAAAATTGGGCTCCTAGGGCTGGGATTTAGCTCAGTAGTTTCGGCATCTGCCTACCACGTGCACGTGTGGGGCCCTCCCTAGATTCAATTTCCTCACCTGTGTGGAGGGAGGGGGTGGGACTTTCCACATAGTCTGCCCAGACTGCTGCTTGCTCCCTCTGCAGGCAGAGCTCTGCTACTGCAGCCTATGCTGTTATGGGCGTGGCCGGCTAAGGCTGGTGCCTCAGTCCCAGAAACTAAGTGGATGGCGGAGGGAGCCCATGCAGTTGCGCGAACATTCAGCCTTCTGCTGTTTCCCTCAAAAGCTCTCTCAGACTCAAAATCCCTACTCGCCAGAATATCCCCTCTGGCTATGTTCATCTGCTGCTATCTCAAAACTGTCAACATTTCACCAAATCAGCCACTTGAACAGTTTAGCTGGACACAGTGTGGCATACCTGTGATCCCGGCACTCTGGAAGACTGAGTCCAGAGGATTGGGAGTTCGTGCTTGGTTTAGGCAATTTAGTGAAATCTGTCTCAAAAGGAAATAATTAAGGAAGGACTGAGGATGTAGTTCGGTATAAAGACCTTCCGTTCAATACCTAATACTGTAAAAAAATTGATGAAATTTAGTACATCAGTGTTGCACAACCATTCCCTCTCTCTAGCTCCAAGAAATTTTTGTCACCCCGAGGTAAACCTTGTACTCTTTAAGAACTTTACCCCCCATCCTTGTGCTGAGCCTGAGAAACCACCAATCTGCCTCCTTCTTCTGTAGACATACTTATTCTGAACATTTCATATAAATGAAGTCACACAATATGTGCCCTTTGTGGCCGACTTCTCTCCTTCAGTACAATGTCTTCACCATCTTCACCAATGCGTGTTGTATAGTGGGTCGACTTCCTTCCTTTCTATAGCTGAAAGATATGGGCAAACCACATTGTATTGATTTGGTGAAGGACATGAATTGTTTCCACTGCAAAGTTTTTTGTTATTCTTTTTTTATTTTTTTGTAGTAAACAGGGGAAGGGAACGTAACTAGAACTTTTGCATTAAGTTCTAGTCTCCTGTGAGTTCACGGCACAC
>PVIR01002407.1:45011-71774 GCA_004026965.1 Petromus typicus
AAGGCAGATGTCAGCAATAGTCCTTGAGAAGGGGGAGATCCGGTGCAGTTCTGCCCTGAAGCATCACAGCATGTGGGACCATTGAGTCCCTGTTGTTACCAGAGATGAAGACAAGAGTCAAGTCCAAAGTCCTTTGCAGGCAGGAAGTCCTGGTCAATTTTGACCTTGCAATTCCCAAACAGGGTGGTTCCCAACATTTTTTAAATTTTTTTTTTAGGTTTTTTGAGACAGGGTCTCACTTTGTAGTTCAGGCTGGCGCTGAGCTCAGCCTCAAACTCACATCATAGCAATCCTCCTGCCTCTGCCTCCTGAGTGCTGGGATTACAGGCATGAGCCACCACGCCCAGCACTGTGGTATGTGGTACGGGTTGCTGCTGGGGGTGAGTCTCCACACCCAATATTGTATGTGGTTACTGGGGATCAAACCCCGTTCCTTGCGCTTGCAAGACAGGTGCCGGAACCACTGAGCTAAATCCCCAGCCCAGTTTTTTGTTATTCTTGGTTTTGTTTTTGGTACTAGAGATCAGACCCTCACAATTACTAGGCAAGTGTGTGCTACTGAGATAAATCTCCAACTCCAGGAAACACTTTATTCTGCCCAGCCCCAGAAAAGGAAATTTGGAGTTTGACATTGGTTGCCAAAGTCACCCCTGTGCTAAGTGGCAGAACTGAGCATGAAGCCCTGGCTCTGAAATCTCCATGCTGACCTCCTCATCTGTGTCAACAGTGCTCCTGGGCAAAGCAAATGGAAAGTTCTTGTTCTTTGATAATCTTGTCCTATGACTCTTTGAGGCTGGTCTTTGTTTTAAATGTCACTTTTCAGGTAGAAAAATGAGAATCCTTAAAGAAAACTTTACCATTATATTATTTCCTTATTCTTCTAAAAGCTATTCTTATTAGAGCATAAATTACATGCCATAAAATTTAATCAATTCTAAGGGTACAATTATGAATTCTGACACATACACATGGTGGTATAACTATCTCCACATTCAAGATATAAAGTAATTCTATCACTGCAACCTCCTGCCCCGTTTTATAGCAGCCTTCCACCTATGCCCTGGCTTCTCTTACTTAGCATAACAGTTTGAAAATTACTCATGTTTCTGCTATCAGTATTGTGTTTCTCTTTAGCTGAGTAGATTCTATGATTTGAATATACCACAATTTGTTTAGTCATTCCTCAGTCAGTCAACGTTGGTGTCATTTTCCATTTTTGACTATTATAAATAAAACTGTTCTGAAATTGCTGTACAACTTTTTCTTTTCTTTCTTTCTTTCTTTTCTTTTTTTTTTCTTTTTTTGAAACAGGGTCTCGTTTTGTGGTTCAGGGGCTGGCCCTGAGCTCAGCCTCCAACTCACATCACAGCAATCCTCCTGCCTCTGCCTCCCGAGTGCTGGGATGACAGGCGTGAGCCACCACGCCCAGCACTGTGGTATGTGGTACTGATTGCTGCTGGGCATGAGTCTCCACGCCCAGTATTGTCTGTGTTTACCGGGGATCAAACCCGGGTTCTTGCACTTGCAAGACAGGCGCTGAAACCACTGAGCTAACTCCCCGGCCCAATGTACAACTTTTTCTTGGAGCCCAAGAGTGGAACTGCTGGGTTATGTGATATGTTAGCTTTCTGTCACTGTGACAAATATTTGAAAAATACAATTTACGGGAGAAAAAGTTTGTTCAGGCTCATAGCTTCAGAGGTTTAGGTCCATGCTTACTTGACCCCATATTATTTATAGCTCTGTGGTGAATTGGAAATGTGGTAGAAGGGCATGACAGAGTAGAACTACTGCTCATAACAGGCAAAAAAACAGGGAGAGAGAGAGAAACCCAGACAGGAAAGGGAAAGGAACTGAACACAGTTTCCAACGATGCACTCTTTTAATCCTCTCTCTTCAACTTGGCTCCAAATTGTGTTTCCACACCCCCTACCGATACCATCAAATTATGATCTCATCGATGGATGAATTCACTAAAGAAGTTAGAGACTTCATGATCTAATCACCTCAAAAGCCCATCAGTTGACCACCAAGCTTTTAATACAAACAGACTTTTGGGACACATTTTTGATAATAATCATAACTGGTTAATGTATCATTATATTTCTACCCAGAAAGTTTGTTACTAGCTTGAACCTCTAAGTTACTAAAATATTATTATCTCGTTAGTTCTGGTCACTTGCAAATATCACTTCCTTGCAAGTATTTCAGGTGACACCGATTACAACATGCTTCCATCTAAACACCTTCAAGGAGGACTCCGGATAGGCTGAATTTGGTTTGGGGACTACAGTGCCACTCCAAAAGACCTTAGGACCATTACAAACTCATGATGATGATAAAAAGCACACTCAAGGGCCAGGGATTTAGCTCAGTGGTTCCGGCGGGCTCAATCCTCAGTAACCCCGTACAACAAAACCCACCAGCAATCAATACCACATACCACAGTGCCAGGCATGGTGGCTCACACCTGTAATCCCAGCACTTCAGAGGCAGAGGTAAAAGGATTGCTGTGAGTTCAAGGCTGAGCTCAGGGGCAGCATGAACTACAAAAAAGAGACCTTGTCTCAACAACAACAAAAAAGTACACCCAATAGCACCATGACAGATCAGACTATGCCCAAGTTATGGAAGAAAAGAGATAGCGCTCTGATACCTGGAAACCTCCCTCCTCTGTGAAAAGCTCTGATGACAGCATGTATGTCACATCCCCTCATTACTGAGCCCTGGCAGAATTCAGAATCCAGACCTGCTTGGGAAGAGAGTGCGTGGAGAGTTGAAGCTCCTCTTCTCCATTTCTTGGTCGTTGAATAAAATTCTCTTTCGCTCAATCCTAGAACCATTTGGTCATTTGCAAATGGTACAGAGGAAGAAAAAAACAAATAGGTTCAGTAATGAGGTGGCTTCTTGTACCTAGATCTGATGGAATTGGCCCATACGTGCCAAAATAAGTCTTGAGTCTTTCCTTCAGGGCTGGGAAGGTCTGTACTTTGCCTGTGACTTAAGGTTCACCCATCCCAACCTGGAATAATCCTTGTTGCTCAGAGGTTGGCCTTAGGGACCCCAGTGACACGGGCAGCTAGATTGGAACTGGGGACCAAGTTTATACTTAAAACACTTCCATTTTGCTGTTTTGAGATGATGACTTAGAAAATGTCAGCCTGTTGGTTTGCTAGGTCTCCTTCTGGGACCTGTCCTCAAAGAGATTTCTGTCCCAGAGGTCCTTGGTGGCCCTGAGAGTGACAAATAGCTTTTTTTTGGTAGTAATATGAGTTGCTGTCCTGAGTCAGGATTTCTTTGAGCTCTCACTGCCTGGCTGAAAAGCAGCGAAGCTCTTGCTGGTTAACAGGCCCCTGTCTCTCTGCTGTTAGAATTTTAGATTTGGAATTTCTGTTGTCCCTACCTTGTTTGGGATGGAAAAGGAAATAAGCTAGGAAAATATCCAGGCAAATGTCTGTGTATTTGGATACTGAGCTATTCTCTCTGAAGCCTTTTCTAGTGGAGTCATTTGCATGCCCATCTGATAGTGGGGACTGGTCAGGCCCAGCAGATAACACCCATCTGGGACTTTTGAATGAAAAACAAACATTTGGTTCTTTTAGTCTCTGAAATTCATTTGCATAAAAACTTGCAGGATTTCCAAGGCCATGAGAGTATGGTGGAGAGTGGGAGCTGGGGGACAGGAAGTTTGCATGGTTCTGGAAAAGCAGAACTAAGTGGTTCAGGTTAACCCTTATTGCTTACTTATAATTTGCAAAGATACCAGTCCTGAGAAATTGGGGTGGGGCTGTGATCCTTGTTCTGGGCACATTTCTGATTTCCCACTTGACCTCTTTGAACCTCAATTTGTTCTATAAAATGAGTGAATAGGCCAGATCTTGAGGTTATTCATTCTCTTAAGCTTTGGGCATTTATTTAGTATGCATCACATGCCAGAAAATTTATAGGAGGTAAGATACAACATCATAGAATAATGATCTGTTTTCAAAAATCTCTCAGTCCAGAGGGGAGTTGGATAGGTTAGTGGTCACCAACCTGCACTGTGACACCAGTATTTAAGAAGAGAGATAAATTTGGTATTGGGGGACAAGATGATGGGGGATGGTAATGGGGAGAGGAAGGAAAAGTGTGAGGAGTAATATCAGCTTCCAGTTCTGGCCTTCAAATCTGAGACTGTTCTGTCTGCCTTTACTGACGATCTGGCCTGAGCTGAGGGGATTGTGCCCGATGCAGCCAGCATTTCTCTGGTACTGACAGAACAGCTTCACATGTTTAAGTAATGAATTCTAAATGACATTCCAATCCAAGGGCCACTTCCTTCCTGCTCACCTCCCTCCTGCATTTCCTGATAGACCCTGCAGGACAGGAACACAGAGTGGTGTCTACGGGACTGCATCTGCCCAGGCCTAGCTGTGAGGCTTAAGATACCAAAAGTGAAAATTAAATGCCACTGTAAGCACCCAAGAAGAAAAATTGGATGTAATTCTGGAGCAAAATAGGTAAATTCATTGAGAAATTTTTTTCCTGGATAGAGTGGTAGTCTAAAAGTAATCAGACATCGCCAGAGCAACAAAGTGTTGCCAGGCCTGAGGGGGCAGCACCAGTAACAAGACCCCTGAGCGAGATCAGGAGACACAAAATTTGTGTCTTTGTGCTGGGGTTTGTGCTGCTCCTGGAAAGGTCCCTGGGACTCAGCTCTCCCATCCGTAACATTGCCAGCTTGAGCTAGGCAGCCTCAAGGGGGCTTCAATGCACAACTCTCCTTGCTCACTGGATTATGGGAATAATCTGATTCAAGGAATCCAGAGAATGAGCTGCACCCCAGTCTGTTCCAGACGGTGAGTTTTTATTGACTTTCATCACAGAAAACAAAGGTTTCAGATGTATCAGTGAGAGGCACGACGACATTTATAAAGCAGAGTTTTGAAAGTACATAGTGAGAAGAGAGCACAGGCCTCAATAAAGAGGTGCTTTATGGTCTGGAGCAGGGTATGTTTATATGGTCGGAGGTGTCTTCAAGATGGCTGATCTAGGGTACAGGTACCTCCCACCTGTCAGGCTGTGCTTCAGTCCACAGCATTTACACATGTGTGAGCTGAGATCTGCTGCCTGCTTAACGGGGTGCTTTCTTCAGGATAGAGGTCTGTGTGAGAAAGTACAATTTACAGGTGAAGCACAGTCCCAGGGCCCAATTTATAGGCTTATTGTGTTTTTAAGACCCCTAGGAATTTGTTTTTTAAACTTCCTAGGAAGGGAAATGGCATTAGTAACTTTTGTGCCCGGTAGCTGTTTTTCTTCAAATTGTAATTGCACAATTGTGCATTTCTTTGTCTCTTGTCTACCTAGCCTCATTTTTTTACTAACCTGCTTCAAAAAGAGCCAGTGTGAAAGGGGAGGATAAAGGTGTCAAGTTAGTTTTTGTGCTTTCTAGAGGGCCCCCTTGCATGGAGACCCCCAAAGCAAAGCTGTTTTGGTGGGTCAGGCTTCTCTCCAGGCTGTTGGGTACTGCTGGGGGAATGCGGCCTCTGGGAGGGATGTGCTCACACACAACTTTGCCGCCACTGGCTTATCCAACAGACAGAGCTTTGTCAACTCCAGACCACAGGAGACCTCTCTCCTCTGATTCCCTTTGCCTTTAAGAATCTTACCATGGCTCACCACACTCTTTGGGCATAATTAATTAAATCAATGGCCTTCTCATAAATTTAAAAATATATCCTCCATGTCTTTAAATCTCTGAATCCCAGCTGGGGAACTGAGAGGCGTGAAATACACAGTCATCACGTCACAGCCATGAAGATGGGGTCTTGGAGTTGCAATTCTGTGATAAATGTCTCCCGGACACACGCCCATAGTTTGGCTATGCCCTAGAGGTGATGGAGGACCAAGAAGGAGAGGGGTGGTATTTACTGGGTGGTCTTGGGTATAGGGACTGATATAGACCAGAGGCTCAGACAAAAATACAGGACAAAGCTAGGATTTTCTAGACATATCATAATATGTTTGTTTCTATATGTGGATTTGGAAAGAAACCCCAGAGATTGAAAGACTACTAGCAAGCCACACCAGGACTTGTGTGTGTTATGCCCATTTCTCTGAGTGACTGCCAGGGACTGTCTGGCTTCTCCAGGCAGAGGCTGGACAGAGACCTGGCTGTGCAAACAGTTTCTGAGGACCCAGGATGTACCAGGCTGACCAACGTACAAGGGATGTGATGGGCTCTGCCCCATGGTGGTTGGCAACCTGGAAGGGGTGTAGACAAACATCCAGGGAAGGCAGCATGGCCACAGGACAGATGCTTCTGAATGTGTCCTGGGAACCTGGTCATTGGATGGCAGCTTCCCAGGAAGGTGCCTTAAACCGATGCTACTAAGAGTTTCCCAGGTGAAAGATAAAAAGGGAAGGGACGGAGGAAAAAAACGTGTTCCAGACAGAGGCACGGAGGTGGGGAGCTTGTGCCATAGTCTGGGGGACTCGAAGTTGCTCGGGATGAGCCGGGTTGAAGGAGGACGGGGCATGCAGGAATCAGCCAGCTGAGTCCCTGGCAACCTGGAAGGTGCTATCTCTGCAAGCAGAGAAGAGGGGCTGGCCGAGTGACCTAGGAAGCTGTGGCAGTGGCACTGGCACATTGCAAGCTCTCTTTGGAGCACTTTGGAAAATTTGTTTCTTAGTTTGAAACAATGTTGAAGCTCAGGCTTTTCTAACTCCTTTTGTTTTAGTAGATCTTATTTGTTTTTATTTCCTTCACTTATTTATTTACTTCTGGGTTGAAATTGTTCCTAGTTTATGAAGAATTATGTTTCAGAAAAAACTGTTTTCTGAATTCTGATGCCTCACCATAGCAGGTTGCTTTGTTTAGGACAAATAAAGGAGGGTCTCAAATCTGGAGTACTGATACATCTGCCCCCATCTCCTGGTCTCCACCACCATCAGGTATTCTGGGAGGAGAGATGGAGGTAGTAGGTAGAGATGTACATGTCCCAAACTCTGTCAATACAGATTGGTGGCACAAAGGCTCCAGGGTGACAGAAGTGCTTCACTCATTTCCATGGGTCCTGCAAAGAAAGAGAGGACAGTTTTCCTCTGTCACAGATTTCAGCTGGAGTCCAAGGAATCCTGGGCCCCCCATTCATACATTCATACAAGAGGAACCAGACTTGTGGCCAGAGACTGTGTCTGCCAGCCAAGATATGCCCAGAGGGCTTCTGGGTAAGCCACCTTGCTGTCCTTCTGAAGCTGCTGGTGAACCTGGGCACGGGGAAGCAGATGTCCTATGTGTAGAATCAGAGAGGTGAGCGAGCCTACCTCTCATGAAACCTGGTCAAAGCAGTTCATCATGTTTTTGAGATTTAAATCTCAAAACCCCTGAACTACACCCCCAAACCTTTTTAAAATTTTAAGACAAAGCATTCCTAAATTTCTCCAGTTTGCCTCAAACTTTTGATCTTCCTGCTCAGCATCTTGAGTATTTGAAATTATGGGCATGTACTATCAAATTGTTACTTTAAAATGTATGTTTCAGCAGTGGAGTTTCAAGGCTATTTTAAGACAATTAAATAAAAATAATTGGGCTGGCAGTAGAAGAGAAGGAGGTCTCACTGTTGCCCCCTCCCCACCCCAGTTCCTCACGGTGTGCTGTGTCCTTTGCTCCTCACTGCCAGCTTGTTCCCCTGGCTCATGGGTCTGCATAAGTACCATAGGAAAACCACAGTGGGAAAATATTCTTTCATCTACATCTATTTTCAGCGTATGCTCTGTTCTTAGCATTAAAATAAACCCTGGCACCTCATTACACACTGTATGAAGCAGAAGTGCCTTTCATTTTTAAAACTGTCTCCTTCAAGCTCCAAAGCCTGCTGCCTAGTTTTTGCAGGAAGCCGTGTGATTTCTTGGGAAAACGGCAAGTTCTGGAGGCATGGGTTTAATCCCAGTCAGGTGGCGATGGGCTGAGGGATAGATATCCTCCCTCTGAATGTCTGTTCTTTCAGTGCTAAGTACCCACTGTTCAGGGATTCCTGATTATTCAATTAGACATTGCCTATGATGGTTTTTTCTCCTGGTTCTCAAAGTTTTCAAGTTGCCCCTGCCCACACTCCTTTTTGACTCTTGGATATCCTGTCCTCCCAGCTATGCCTCACAGCTAATTTTCATTCTTGGTAAACTGAACTTCAGTGGAGACAAGGACTGCCTTTGCTTAGTCAACACTGCGCTGATTTGATAAAGCTGGAACATCTAGTAGCTTCCTTATTTTCTGGGTTATAAAGGTAATCCTGACTGGATCTTGCACTGTAGTAGGCAGTGACTGGACACGGCTGTGGTCCCTGCAGACCCTGCCCCTGGAAGTTCCTGCTGGCTGAGCCCCCAGCCTCAGCCTCTCCTCCTGGGTTTCTGCCCAGCGCTGCCTTGTGACAGACACCGTCATTCGGCCCCTCCTGCTCCCCCAGAGCTTCTCCATGGCAGGTTGCACCACCCCCACCTCAGACCCCAACCAAGAGACTCAGGGTTGCAGGCTGGTGCTGGACACTGATGTGGGCTTCCTGCCTCCTCCCCTCGGTATTTGGCAGCGCCCCAGGAGCAGGAGTCCTCGATGGCACCTGGCCCTTTCTAGTCACCGACAAGGGAAACCTGAGAATCCATTTTCAGAAATGGAACTAAATTGTCAGTGACTCTGTCCCCATCTGGAGAAGAGAGGAAGGTTTGGGGCAGCAACAAAGGCTCCTTTGATTTCTGTTAATTAACTACTTTGGACTCCAGGGGTCTGGAGTAGCTTTCGTTTGACACACAAAGAATCTGGGGCACGGATGATACCAACGCATGGGGCGTCTGCCCTGGAAAGGGCTTCGTGTATTTACCTGTAGGGCAATTCAATTAAAACTAAAGAAAGGAGTAAATCTGTGAGATTAGCTCCAGGAACAATGCCACCAATTGTGGCCAGCTGGAACAATCCTGAGCCAAGGAGATGTTAAACAAATATTTTGATGGCTCCAATCAACCCCACTGGGAATCTCTTATTTTTCTCTTCATTAATTCCAGGTATGGAAATTCTAAAATACTCATTGCTAGCTCACTTGGATAACTGATTTGAATGACATATATAGCGAGTCTGATCGACGATCCATCTGAAGGGGAGCAATTTATTAAAATGATGACACTCGAGTGGTACCTCCCTGCCCCTTTCCCCTCTCCTGTCCTCTGAAGGTCCTTCCATTACTAGAAAAGTTTCTAATATCAGACTCAGGAGAAGGAGGAGGGATAGAAAAGGGAGAGAGGTTAGCAGACAGAGTATTGGTCCAGTGATCCTGGGAGAGCCTATAAAGGGAAATACTGGAGTTTGGTTTTCCAGGTATTTGCAAGGGAGTAGACAGACATGTGAGAAAAAATGATGCAAATTAAAAGAATCAAGAACTGTCACACTCAGGGGTGTATCCACTCTACGAACATATGTGAATGAATGTACACAGAGAAGCTGTCATGTCATAGTGTTCCAGTTGCCAGACCAAGTTCATCTGACAATTATACCATTGAAGACCGAGATACTTAGGATAAGGGTCCACTAGGGTAACACACTTATCTACAAACAGATGCAAGTGTTTTCTGCTAAAGTATTACTTTGTTTTGAATGCAACAATAGAGAAGAATCCTTAAAAAATACTGAAAAAGAAATATTCAAAAATAGTAGACCGTACTAAGACATGCAGATCTGAATTGCATTTTAACTTCCTGTTCATCGCTTCTCTGGGTCTGTGAGGAGGAGGACTGGACAGGGGCCCCAGGGCCATTGCTTGGTTCCCAGGAAGCCTTCTCTACCTTATTTGTTCAGAAGGAGAGAAAAATAAAAGAAAAAACAGGTTCTTAAGAGCAAATGGAAATTCTACGGTAATTTGTTGCCAGACAGAGTTACCCTGTTTCCAAGTAAGGCTTCTGCAAACACACTTCTGAGGAGCTTGGATGTAGAATCTACTTGTATGGGGATTACTCTGGAATCCGCTCTAGGGAATTTCTCTGATGATGGCTCTTGACTCTGGCTTTACAAAGCAATAGGGATACGTTTGTTGTGATACTGGTCAAACGGAGGCAAGTAATAAAATTTGAGTGGGAGAAATGAAATTATTTCATTTGAACTTCAAAAAAAAATTATTTTGCATATAGACTGGCCTTAAATTGGCTGTGTAGTCCAGATTGGCCATGGACCCATGATCTTCCTGCCTTGGCCTCCGAAGCGCTGGAATTATGGATCTAAACCACCATAGCCAGCTCCATTTGAACATTTTTCCCTTCACATTTTTCAAATGGCAATTTGGCTTTGTATAGACACAATGAAAGAATTACAACCGTTGGCCAACTTTACTGAACAAGGCAATAAAATACAGTTGAAGTATATAGTGCCTTTTGATTTTAGGAGGAGGGGTGAGCATCATTATAGCATGAATTAGTCTATGTCATTGGCATGGCTGGAGTTATGGCATCTGCAGAGACTGAAGATTCTGTGGCTGAGCGTGTGAGGAGAGCGGGTCATACACGGGCTTAAAGGTCCCCAAGGAGGGAACACATTTCTGCTTAGACCAGTCACTCAAGTCACTGAGCTTTTCTAAGCCTCAAACTTCTTCCCAGTAAAATATGGAGAATGGTTTTACCAGCCTGTTCTGCCTTCTTATCTCACCACTATGTGGACTCCAGAGTTCCATGCAAATCTGTTTAATGTCCTATTAGCTTAAAGCAATCCTAAATGGAGGACTGGAGTAAATAACACCTACAGCATATGTTATGTGGCTACATGAAAAGATAAATCTTAATATTTGTTTTAAGGGTCAATAATATACCACTTGTCAGCTACATAATCATTATTTACCTACAATTGCACATTATTTTATGAGGATAATGACTCTTGGGTAATTGCTTTGTCATAGCAAGATATCCATACACTTATAGCCAACCATGTGAATTATAGCTTTTTAATCCCACAATTGCAAAGCAATGTGCGGCTACCAAAGAGGTTGAGACATAATTGCTAATTACCAAACAGTGCACTGGGACTTTATTTATTTCCTACCATGACAGTTTAACAGCAGAATGCAAAGCGAGTTGTGTCAGTTGATCATGGTTTGCATATGTCCAAGGTGAGGACTCACAGCAATTGTTCAGCATTGCATTGTTTCAGGTGGTGGAATAATAAAATGCTTTCCGACTTGAGACGCGTATATGCAAATTGGAAGGCTTCACTTTAACTCCCTCAAGGGATGGCATGAGGTGGCAGAGAGAGTTTCCTCTTGAGTGGGTGCCTACTTAATCTAAGGGTCTCAGAGAAGGGTCAGAGTGGAGGTCACACCATAATGAAGAATGTTTGGATCAATACAGGAAAAGGATCATTGACTTACATTCCAGCCAATAAGTATCGATTCCACTCCTTGTTAAGAGAAGACCAGCAGTAATGCAAGCTCTTGAGTTCAGGTTGTGATTCCAGTGCTTGTGCACTGTGTGACCTGGGCCTGGCCATTTCTCCGGTTTGACCTTACTGTCCCCATTTGCAAGATGGAAATAATGATCACAGAACCTTTGTGTTGGGGTGTTGTGAGCTGGGTTGAGTGAAATGATGCAGGTTAAGTGGCACCTTGCTATTGGTATCCATTGGGTACAGCTTCATGTGAACACCTTCCAATGACCTTGATCTCAGTGTTTTGTGGAACATTGCCTACCTCGCAGAAGTTCTTGCATGCCTGATAATGTAGCTAAGTTATATTAACATGCCTTACTATCTTAAAATGACCCTGCTTCTGTTGGGGGCTCGAATATGACACTGCAAATCCTTACCCATGTTACCAATCCTTCTTGTGGTGACAGTCAGGAACTTCTCTAATATATACCTGAGACTTTCAGAAATGTGTTTTCTTCTATGAAGACTAATGTTCAGGACTTAGCTCACAGAGTTTTCGTGTACAGGATCTCAGTTTTCTAGCCTGCATCCACTTGGGCTACCTCTCCCCACAGCACCTGCCCTGTGCTGACTTACAGTCTTCTTTCCACAGAAATTCCCCTTTACTTAACATAGTTCCATAAATCTCACCCTCCTGGGGAGTTCTTTTCCTCCATCTCACCCACACAGACTCAAGCCACCTAGAGTCCACGCAGAACCTCTTCACAGGTGTCTTTACCAGCAATTCAATCAGATTTGTCCAAAGAATGCCATAAGCTGGGTGCCTATAGACTGGGCCTTCTCAGCCCTTGCTGCGTCCTACAGCTCTGGCCCAGGACAATAGCTTCTGCATTCATGTCTCCATTCAATTACTCAGTGCCTTCAAAGTTGCTTTTCTTGCAGCCAGAAAAAAGTTCATCCATCTGAGAACTTGCAAAAGGACAGAGGACTTCTAAATTATTCTCTTAGGAGTGATCCTGGGAAAATCCAGAGGGAAACTGTGCTGCAGAATTGACATTTACATTAAAATTCGGATTTCTGGTTTTCCTAAAACTGTAGTTCCTGGAAAGGTTTGATCTAAAGAAAAGAGAGATATGAGCAGAAAGGAAAACTCGTGTTTTCGATAGAAAAGGTAAGTGAGCTGATTCTAGGCAAAGTGTTTCTCAGATAGTAGCCCACGTCGGGACACCTATTTTGCTCTGACTTATTTTCATGGCAGTCAGGGAGACCCTAGAGCCCCTGTCAGTTACAAGATTGCAGTTATGTGAGGGGACATCATCAGCTGACCCAGTACTAACCAATGAGATATCAGAGGACATCTTCTAGAGGGACCCATTCTTGACGAATGAGATGTTAGAAGACAAATGCTGAGGGATTCTCCTGGAAAGGTTTCCTCCTTTTTCAAAAATCACTTCCATGGTTTAAATTTCTTGCAAGATTTGGGTTGTCCCAAATCCCCAGTGCAAGAGCTAGACCTTTAAGGAAATGATGAAGCCACAAAGGGCCTGCCATTGTGAATGAGCTAACGCCCTTCAAAGGGATGTCTCTCAGGCTAGGGGTATGATGTAGTTGATAGATCTCTCACATAGCATTCCTGAGGCCCTTGGCTTCATCCCCAGTACTAACAAAAACAGAAACCAAAAGACACACAAAACAGATTTCAGCATTTGCACCCTTTATGGTACTTTCTTCTCTTGTGTTCATCAGGACAGTGTTCCTTCCAAAGGACATAGTGACAAGGCACCATCTTAGAAGCAGAGAGCAACAGTCACTAGACAACTAAACTACCAGGGCCTTGATCTTAGACTTTCTAACCTCTAGAATTAACTGGTCTCTGCACAAAGAACATCACTTCTAGGGGAAAAAAAAAAAAAAAAACTTCTCTCCTTCCACTAAATGTGATTGTTTCTGTGTGTGATAGCTGGAACTAGGGCAGCCGCTCTGCAACCTGAGGACAACCAAGGGAAAAACTAAGTATTGTCATTGATATGCCAAGTGGATGTTTTTTGTAGTTTAAATTAATATAACTTTATAACATAAAATTCACTATTTTAAGGTGTAAATATCAGAGATTATCTCTGTCTCTCACTTTATTTTGGTATATTCACAATGCAAGGCAAACATCCCCACTATCTATTTCCAGAACATCCATCATGTCAAAGAGACACCTGTATTGGCCAGGCATGCTGGCTTACACATGTAATCCCTGCACTCAGGAAGCAGAGGCAGGAGGATATCTGTGAGTTCAAGGCTAACCTGGGTTACATAGTGAGTTCAGGGTCAGCCTAAACTACAAAGTGAGACCCTGTCTCAAAGAACTAAAAAACAAAACAAATAAACAAACAAACAAAAAAGAAACCTGTATCTACTATGAAGCACAGTCAATTCCTCCCTCTCTCCAGCCCCTGGAAACCAGTCATCTATTTACATCTGTATAAATTTGCCTATTCTAGACATTTTGTATACATGGAAACATATAACATATGACCTTTTGTTTCTGGCTTCTTTCAAGTAACACATGTTCAAAATTCACCCACACTGTGGCACATCCATATCAATCCTTTTCATGACATGTCATTGTATGGCTCTTTATAACCCCCATTAGCATATCCATCCATCACTATGGATGCTAGGGTTGTCTCTGCTTTTTGGCTGCTCTGAATACTGCTGCTATGAACAAGCCCTTGTGAGGAAATGTGTTCACCATCCACTTGCCATCCACACAGAGCGGTCCTGTGCTTCTTGTCATCTGCATGGTGTGGCCAAGGAGTTCTGGGTAGACCCTAGAGTCTGGTGGCCTGGGTACAATTCTTGGTTCCAGCAAGAGAACACCGGGCAAGTTACCAGCACTCTGTCCCCCTGCCACAGAGCTTTATCTGTCAGGTGAAACTGATGGATCTACTCTCTTCATAGCCAGTGATGGCAAACATTTTAGAGAATGAGTCCTCAAACTGCAGCCCAGAACTCATTTATTGCAAAGTGCTAACACTTCAATGAAATTTGTATACTGAGGTTTTAGTTTAGAAAAAAAAAAAGCCAACTTATACATTAGCATATTTCATTTTAAAAGGAAACACATAACCTGCGTGCCATAAGTTCGCCACTACTGTCATAGGGTTAGCTATATTATTATGCCACATCCACATGGAAGAGGTTGTTTCCTTCTCTCCTGCTGCATGATTCTTACTGCATATGGGGAGCCAAGGTGAGAATTAGAGATCTCTTTTTGAAGCCACCTTTCTGAGCCCCTTAGAATGACCCAAGGGAAATAATACATACCCGTCCCTCTAGCGGCGTGGCCAGTCAGACCACCTTCCCAATTTATTTTCCTCCTTCCCTTTGGGATAATTACTGAAAATAAGTGTTTTGTTTCTATCAAACCCCCAAGTGTAATCAGCTCCTGGGTCTTACAGCTGATACAACTGCACGGTTTGCTGCTTCTCAGGCCAGACCCTCTTAACAGGACACACACTTTCCTGGGCTCCTCTGGGCCTGATTTCTTTTGGCTCCCATTGTTCAAAGGTCGGCATTTTAAAGACAGACTAGTAATGGTGTTACTCTCCCTCCCTCCTCTGCCTGAATGCCAACCAGCTCGAGGGCCAACATGCCTTCAATTCCATGCCTTAGACATGGCTTCAAGAGAGAAATATGAGCCCAAGGGATGGCCTGGGCAGGTGGCAGGCCACCTTTCAAGCATTCCCAGAGTGTCATAATTAATGTGCTATAATTAATGCCTACTGCTGCCCAGCCAGAGTCGAGAGTCGTGTTCTGGTCCCCAGGGACACATGTATCTCAGCAAAGCTCCAGTTTCAGGCCCTTGGTACAAGATGCCCTCGGTGAGGAGAGTTTCCATGCAGAGACTTGGAGCCCTCAGGCTAAGGGGGCTTAAGGCAGCCACCCTGGGGCTCTGTACTGAGAAACTTCCTTCTTCAGTTGGTCTTGCGAGCACCCTGTTCTCAGAGATTCAGTGTATAGCTCAGGACCCCCAACCTGGCTTCATGCCCATGAATTTCTACTAGCAGCGTCTGGTGGTAGCTCAGAGCCCAGCCCTAGGGGCACTGATGTAGATATAGATCCTGCCTTTATTGCTTTTAGCAATTTAGAGTTGTGGGCAAATCTCTTTACTTCTGGGAGCCTCAGTGTTCTCGTCTATGAAAAGGAAAACATTGCCCAGTTGATAATATAAAGTTCCTGGGCCGAGTCTCATCAAGGACTAGCACCTGCCCCTGCCATGGTGCTGCTCCTCACCTTTCCCATCTCCGAGCGGTGCACACTCAGCTTGCCTGCCCTCAGCGCCCCACCTCACCTGTTCTCCTCTCCTCCTGCTCCTTTGGCCTCTGGTCTCCATTGATAAGCAGAACTGATTCGCTGTCCGGCAGTATCTGACAAGGTCTCTGACCAGTCTCCTCTCCCTTTTACACCTTTCGCAGCACCCATTCCTCCCGCCACCTCTGGCTCTAAGCACGCCACACTGCTGGCACACCTTCTCCCTGGCTCCCTGCTGGAGGGCTGCTCCCTACACACTGCTCCTGCCACAGCTGCAGGCCACCCTTCTAACCACAGCCCTCACTGTTACACATGCCCAAGAGATTCACAGTTGACCTTTAGAAATAGACCCAGACTGTCCTCCATTCCTAACATGACCCAAAAGACTCTAGTCTCCATGCCATGGCACACGGGCTTGTATGCTGCGGCTCAAACATGCTCACCCCCAACGAGGCTGTGGACTCCCAGGACGCCTGGACCAAGAAACAGCTTCAAACGGTTCTGCTGGACCATCCTCACCAGCCCACCTGCCAGCCTTGGTGACCCACTGCTCACTGGCACCAGCTACAAGTGTCCTGCAATTAAGGTCTTGCTGTGATGTTCAAGGTGTCTCAGGATCACCAAGAGATTTCAGGGACACATCCAGCTCCCTTTCACACTCCAAGCTAAGCAGTTTAGACACCGTCTATTTATTGGGGGTCTCTCAATAATCATGGAGCTTTTTTCTGAAAGATATCCTGTTGCTGGTAGAGTGTTTCAGAATCCAGGATGGCCCCTTGAGGGCTTGGACTGAGTCTCAACCTCTAAGAGGTGTTTAGTTGTTGGAAACTGAATGGAAGTGGACGTAATTTCTCAATCCTGGAAGCATTTTTGAGTATTTGTCTTGACTAGGAAGAAGCATTAGTGCAGGAGAAGCAGGAAGAGGAAGGTGACAGCATTAACTGATGGCAAGGCATCGCAGTAAGAAGGTAGACAAGGGCAGTAGGAGCAAGACTCAGCCACAGTGCAGTGACCTGCAGACAGGGGCTGACCTTTGTGGAGTCAATGGCCCTGAGCTGATGGCCAGGCCCCGACAGGACCTCGTGCTGCCGTGATGATCAGCCCATGTCTACAGTTCCAAGGGAATCCAATGCCTGACTGCTGGCCCGTGGCCCAAGCTCGGAGGTCCGCTGCTCGTTAGACACGCATTTCCATGTCTGGGCCCAGAATGAAGCATCCACCTGCAACGGCTTCCTACAAATTCCATGGCGCTTTGTTTAAGGGGAAGAAATGAATCCAGATCTTCCTATGGGCTTTCCTTGCTCTGTCAGCCACAAAATAAATTAGACAGGTCAAACGTTGTAGATTTAATCTCACTGTGAACTGAAAACATAGTAGCTCTCCTTGCCATCGGAGAATCTGCGAGTGCTTGGTGACCCCCCGGTGAACCGGAGGGGCCAGGGCATCCAGCAGGTGCAGCTGGAGCCGACTCAATGTGACATTCAGCGCGATCCTTTGTGCCCTTCTGAGAACTGCCGGGGAGCATTTGGAACTGAATACTCCAGGGCTTTCCCTCACCGTCTCACAATTACCTGTGCAAGGCTGAAAAAAGGGGAAATTGAGAGAGACAAGAGGCAGAGGAGGAGGGAGAGTGGTGAGGGAGAAGCGTAGATTCCCCGGTGGTGCTAAGGAGGTTGGGACAGTTCAGTTAAAAGCAGAGGTTGGCACTGGAACCAAGAGAGCGCAGAGAGAGCCTGTACGGAGAGAAGTAGGTTGCCCTGCACTTCCCCGCAGCACAGGCAGGCGTGTGTGCCCAGCCTGCGGGCTTTCAGGGCAGGGAGAGGGGGAAGCTGCAAATGTGGGGAGTCTCCAGTGGCATCAGATTGGTGGGCAGAAGGAGCTAGGAGAGTCTGTGACACTACTACTCCAGGGGGAGCGATGGCAGTGATTCATCACACCTGGCAGGGACGGGCAGCTCTCTGATCCTGCCTTCCACTGGTGTGTTCTGAGGCCTGAGCGCTGATGGTTTCTTTCTTCTGTCCTCAATAGTCACTCTGCAAGTGACCCTTGGAAGATGGCTCATGTCAGGCTCCCCTGGGCCCGGGATCAGGGGTGACTGGCATTTGGAAAGGCCACTGGGAACTCCACAGCATGGTTAGGGACTGACTGGTCTGTACCTCATTTTAATTCTTGTTAGACACATCTCCTCTGTGGGAAACAGAGAGAAGAAAAGCCTTGTTTGGATCACAGCAATGCCACGGCTTGAGAGGTTGAGTCTGAGGCTATATCCATCCCCAAAGTGAGGTGGGGCTTAGGACATGTCACAGGTACATGAGGAAGAGGGATGTGAGCACCTTACATAGAGTGTCCCCAACCTGTGGGCCATGGCCCGGGACATGTCATGACCAGTTAGGAATGGGCCTCACAGCTGGAAGAAGGCAATAGACAAGCAGGAAAAACTTATCCATATTTACCACCACAACCATAGCTCCCACGACCACCTAAGCCGCAGCTCCTGTCAGATCAGCAGAGGCAATATATTCTCATAGACGTGCAAACCCTGTTGTGAACTGCATGTGCAAGGGCTCTAGGTTGTGTATTCCTTTGAATCATCACAAAACCATACTCCCTCATCCCCCAGGACACTCTGCCCTGCCAGTGAAAAATTATCTGCTGCAAAATTGTGCCTTGGTACCAAAACACTGGGACTGTCTTAAAGGTCTACTTTTAGGAAGGCCTGTCCCCCACAGAGCCTCTTCATCCATGCTGTGGGCGACCGGCATTAGTAGAGTTAGTTTCTGATACCCAGGTATTAGCACTATCTTAAATACCACCATCAATGGACACTTGTCAGGCTGAGAGAGAAAAACCTGAGCAACAGACAGGTCTAACCTGAGTAATATCTGCAAGATGACTATCAATGAAGTCAGGCCTCTGGCTTAAGTCTAATTGTGGTCATTGAAGGGTTAGAATCATGATTTTCCAGAAGGGTCAAGGAAGCAGCCTTGTGTATCCAGCATAGAGGAGGCTTCATAATCACTTGTGTAAACCTAGAGGGAAGGAGAAGAAGAAGGTCCAATCCAGAGCATAAAGAGACCCCTTGAGGGAGCAGAGGTGAGAAGGAGGCCGGTGGCTCATTTACCTACCAGCTCTGAGCCTTGCTAAGGACCAAGCATTGTTCTGGGTTTGGGGTTCTGAAACTAATTGAATCGAAAGCTAATCGGATGTTGATAACCTTATAGGGGTTTTAGTGAGCTCACTGAGCCACTCCTTCACTAGGGACTCCCCTACACCAGAGACCATCTAGGAGCTCAGTGGGAGGGGTGAGTAACCCATTGCTGTGTGTCTCTCAGTATGTCTCAGCAGTGACCCAACAGGGAGCTCAGGACAGAAACCTGTGCAGGAGCCTCTAGCCTGGGAGTTCCAGCACCACCACTAGCCATCTGAGCAAATTCTTTCTTAACTGAATCAGTTTGCACAGAGCTCAGAACCCTCCAAAGCAGCCTTGACACCTGAGTCAGATGAGATTCTGCTCAGTGAGCTGCACCTGTGGCCTCCGACAGCCCCTAAGGCAGCCCTAGTGCAGACTGAGCTATCCTGCCACATGGGAGCAGACTTTCAGTTTGCCAGTCTAAATCAGACGGGGCTGAGTGGGGTTGGAAGCTCTTGCACATGCGCCTGTTCTTTGGTATCATCAACGTGAGGGTGGGTTTATTTCCCAGCTGTCTCCAAGCTTTGTTTTCAGAACTTCATTCTCTGAAAATTACAGTGTGGGAAGAAAGAGGGCCATTAAAGGTGGTACTACAGTTTGGATCAGGAGCGCTCTCCAAAAGCCCGTGTGTCAAAGGCTTGGTCTGCAGTTCATGGTGTGGGGAGGGTGAGACCTGTAGGAGATGGGGCCTAGCAGTAAGAAGTTGGACCACTGGAGGCATAGCCTTGAGGCAGAGATTGGGCTCCTGGCCCCTGCCTTTTTCTCTTTGCTACCTGGCTGTCACAGATTGAACAGCCCTCCTTTACTACACTCTCCCACTCTGATGTGCTCAGCTGCCACAGGGCCAAAGCTTCAGGACTAAGTACCCATGAACTAAATCCTCTGAAACTATGAGCTGAACCAAACCTTTCCTTCTTTTTAAGTTCTTTATCGCAGGCATTTTGTCACAGTAATGTAAAGCTTATTAGAATAGTGGGCTTGAGGGGGCCTTTCAAGCAAAATACCGAGTTACCTCTGCCTGTCTACTGTCTTCAGATGGTGCTTGGTAGCTTCTGGGACATATATCATTGCTAGGTAGAATATAAACCCCCTGCTGTTTCCATTCACTTCTGGAGTTTCTGAGGTTGCTCCTTTACTTGGATTAGGTCAGGGGCTAGAAGGTAAGTACTGGGAAGACAGCAACTTTTCTGTATTTTTCCCACTCCTTCCAGTGCCTGCCACATAAGAGATGCTCATTAAATATTTTCTGGCCGAAAAAATATCTTGATACTCCTTGTCTTCCTTCTCCACCAAACAGGAAATAGACTTTTCTCCTCTCCTGGCCAAAAGCACAGGTAGAGCTGTACCTTGTCTCAGAGACTGTACACAGCCACCATCATCCTGACTGGGCTTTTCTTCTTAGCTCTGTCTTTTTGTATGCAGAAGAGCATTTTCTGAAAACTACAACTTAGGAGGAAAGAGAATCACAAAGGCCGATACTACAGTTTGGATCCAAAGTGTTCCCCAAAGGCCAATGAAGATCTGTACACCTTTTATCTAGAAGTTGTCTGAGCCACAGGAAGAGGAACTCTGAGGACTCACCACCTTCTCTGTTGGCAGCTGATCTGAAAGGGATCCATGGTTTTGGAAGCAGAGTTTTGTGGTGCAATATCTCTGTCATTACTATCACTCTCATAGGAATGATGGAGTCCATTAATTCATGAAAGCACTGGCTTTATTGCCACAAATGACACCAGCATGAGGTAGTAGAATTCATAAGCCCCATGAGAGAGGTTTGGAATACTTGCTCTGGAGTTCAGGAAGAGGAAAAGGCTCTTGGTGGAGTTTTGGGGACAGAACTCAAGAATTTCCTTGAAAAGAACCTTGTGGGAAACATGGTAAGTAGATACAGATAGAAGGACAGACACAGACAGACACAGCATGAGAGCAGTTGTGTCCGTGGAGCACCTGCTCTTCCCCTGGCGCACAGGACCACGGGTGGGAGAGAGGGCCCTGTGATCATTTTGGTGAGGCAGTTCTGGAACAGTGACAGGTAGGACGCAGGAACAGAATAAATGCTCTATTATGGCAGAGAGGATAAAGTTGGGTTTGGTATGAATTGTGGGTGGATTCCACATCAGGGCCAGAAATGGCCTCTCCTCATTCTTTGGGCAGCAGAAAGCCACCTGACATTTCTGAGGCTGATCAGCATTCTACTTTAGAAAACTTGATCAAGAGCAGGTGCTCTAATCTTTTCTAGTCAACTTGAAATTCCTTGTAGAGAGGAACTAACTACATTTAGTTAAGACAATTCTATCTGGAATTCTTAGATGCTGGACTCCAAGAACCTTCCACTTCAACAGTTCCTCCTTCATTTCAATATCTTAAATCTGCAAGACGTAACATCTACCCTCCCACCCCCAGTACAGATCAGAGATGAATGAACACTACTTCTCTTCTAAAGAGTGGACTTTAAACAAAAATCATACTTTCCTTTTTCTCTAGAGGAAGGTAGTAAATATTTGTGGGCTGAGTGCCTATACTGTTCAGTTCTGCTATTGTTGGAAAGTAGATACAGATAACACATAAATGAATAACTGTTCCAATAAAACTTTATTTATAAAAATAAAAATAATTGGCCCAGTTGCCACAGCTCCCTATTGATATAGACTGTAAAATGACTTGGAACCAAACTTGCTTTTCAGGCCACCTTGACTTTCATCTCCCACACAGAGCTATGGTGAGGACATCTTGCTTCTGGTCTAGTTACCCAGGTTCAGATAGGGGACTAACCCTAGCTTCTTTGGTTGCCAGAGATAGTGTCAAACCTGACTATATAGTTTTGACAACACCTAGTCTTGGCCCGAGCACACAGACTGCTCGAAGAGTAGGACTTCAAGTTGAAACATGACCAAAAGCATTGACTCCAGGGGTGCATTTAAGAGGACCTGGAGCATCCACGGCAAAGCTCACCACCTCCTGGTCCAACTTCTTGTCATTTCACACAGGGCCATTTGTAAGAAACTCCCCCAATGGTCACTGTTGACATTGCTGTCACTCTTTGTCAATGAGTCCCCCTCACCGATATGATGGACAGTTTGAAACATGCTTAGAAACGCTGCCATTGTCCTTTTGAAAACAGCCTCCTCAGGACCTGAGTAAAAAGACCAAAGATGAGGCTGGTCCTTCCTGGATGACACGTGGTAAGTGGCAGGTAATCCTTTTCTTAATCTCTTCGCTGCCCCGTGAGGCTTACGGTAACTGATACCCCTGTGAATGCCACAGAAGCTGATTGAGTTACCTGGAGAGGCCGAGGCTCTTCCTGCTCCTTCCCTAATGGAATGCGTTCAGATAAAGGCACCTTGACGTTGGCCACAGTCTCCTGAGATGTTTCTCTGAAGAAAAAATTTGATTTTCCCCTAAGCTGTGACTGATAAGACTTTTTGATTTTCTCTGAAGAATTTCCCCAAGCTTTGCCTTATGGGAGTCACTGCACACCTGCCTACAATTATGGCCGTGGGTGTGGGGCAGCGAGAATTGTAGGGGCTTACCTGCATCCTATTGTGGCTTTGGCCATTGATTCTGGGATCAGAACAGCCCTGACTTGGGAATTTTACTATCAAAACCCTTGCTTTTCCCACTGTCTTGGTTACTTTTCTCATTGCTGGTACAAAATACTCAACACCCACAAGTTAAAGGAGGAAAGGTTTATTTCAGCACGCAGTGTAAGTAGAGGTTTCAGTCTGCAGTTGGCTGGATCTCAGGCGAGATGACATGGCAGCGCATCATCACGGAGGAGAAACAGTCCATAGCATGGCAGGGCAGACAGAAAACAGCACGCAGCAAAGCAGCAGCTCACTTTCTCCTCTTAACCCATCCAGCCACATGCCTCTGGGGTGGTGCTACCCACACTCAGAACACAGCTTCTGTCTTCAGTAATGCATTCAGTAAATGCATTCTAGTTGTCTATTGTCCAGAGCAGTGCTAGTTCCTATCAGTGGACTAAATTAGCACCACGCACCCTAAATCCCAGTATCATTCCCTAGATCCAGGTGGCTCTGCAAAGCCCCACCAATATCTGGATGAGGCTTTGGAGGGGAGACATCTAGATACAAGCATAATACCCTCCATGATGAAGCACAGCTCTACAGCCTAAGCTGACACAAAAGTTGAATAGATGGGTTGGGCCTGGAAGGCTGAGTGGCTTGGTTAGGTCATTTGCAAGCTTTCACCTAGATGCTGGCCTCCCTCAATGGGAATGCGGAAGTCAGTCTCATGGAGTAGAGAGAATCTTGCATGGAGTCCTTGAAACCTGACTTCTGGCCTCTGAATTGCACACTTACCCTGATCATATCCCTCCTTTTGGCCCATTTGTGAAACAGTGCCAATAAAAAATTGCTCAGGTTTGAAGTACCAGATTTAGGAAAAAAATACAGGATATCTAGTGAAATCTGGCTTTCAGATAAACAATAAAAAATGTTTTAGAAGCGTGCAGCATTTGAGACACACACTAAAATATTTGTTTTTTGAAATTCAACTTTAACTGGGTATTCTGTGTTTGACTTGGGATCCTTCCTCATGTTGCTTCTACCTCAAGTAGTTTCTACATTTGTACTTTGAGGTGCACAGTTTTGGTTTTGATACCAGTGCAATTGCTAGCCAAAAGCAGGAGATAAGTGTGAAATGTATAGGTAAGTCTGGAAAGTTATCCTCCTTAATTCAGACTTATGCTAAACCCATGGTATTTGAAAGATTGGTTCACGACAGTGTCACCAATGCCTAATGGAGTGGCTGGTGCCAACTTCATGTTTGGTAAGTATTAGTCAAATGAGTGAAAATATGGACTCTAGTTTAATATACATGGTACCTGTTCAATTTTTGACTTTTGTATAGTGTGGACTCCAACCTAACAGGAGTACCAAAATTTTCTGACACATGCTCCATTCTTTCCAGAACACTCTGCCCTTTTTCACAATGGGCAGAACTACAAACCTAGCAAAGATTTTGGTGAAGAATATGCATGGAATTGATGAGAGTAAGGAGTTTTTATGATATTCTATCTATAAATACCCACCATCCTACAGAAGCCACCTCCTCCATGAAGTCTACCTGAACTTCTATCTACCCCACAGAGGAAAAACATCTCTTCCCCATAGTGCTTTGAGATAAAAATGAACTGTGATCATTTCCCCCCTCTTACACACCCTACTCTACTTAAGGAGAACCATTATCCTTGGTTGTTTATTCTTTGCCTGGAATGCAGAGGTGATCTAAGACATATATTTGAGTAAGTTGAGTAAAAATCAATTAGCACCCACAGTTGCTAAAGAAAAGAACTGCATGCTAAGTTGTAGTGTGGTACTGTGACCCGTGGAGGTATTTTTATCCTTCACTCTCTTCAAATAAATGGAAGATCAGTGAAGGTACAAAGGAAGACTCCATGTGGAATACAACTGCCAATGGCGTCCACAGCTTGGTGTGGTAGGAAGAGCTGGGGTATTGTGCCATAGTTGAAGGCCTCTAGAACCTTCCCTCACCTTGTGTGTGAGCATGATGTAGTGAGAAAGGAAAACACCGGTATAGGAGAGGCTCACACCTGTAAAGACCTTAGCACAAAGGGCGCTTGACAGTGGGAGTATGTCAAGCATCCACAGGTCTGTGGGGTACCTAGTTGCTTAGTTCAGCCAGCACTGGGATTCAGATCTCCTGGCTCCCCAAAAGGTTTCTGTTTGTAACTGAGGATAAGCAAAGAGTGAGCCTGTAGCTGAGTCTTGAGTTCATTGTCCAAAGGCACAGGAACATGAGATGCTCCGTGGCTCTCTGGAGGGGTCATTGTCCCAAAGTCACTGCTTTCTCTTCACGCAGGCACAGTCTGAGGGGGCTGGGAGTGGACGAGGCAGCAAACTCCCCGCTCCCTCTCCCTGCTGCGCTTCTCCTGTGCCTCAGGGCTGATATATGGCACACACATTCCCTCCACCACCAGCTTCTCACCCCAAGAATAAAGGTCATTCTGAGCTTCAGCGGTTTGAGCTAGTAAAGATTTTTATAAAAACTCACTGTCTTGATTTGTGTTCAAGTACTTTAAAGTTCACATATTTCTTGTTTGAACTTTGCTGGCTGTAGTCATTTCATCTGCAATCAGCCTGGATTGGTTCTGCTTATTCAGAGCCCATCAATTACGGAGAACTGGACTGCGGCACATGCTGCCCATTCACAGACTTCGCCCCAGGCTAGCCGATTTATCTGACATTTAATAAGGAGTTTTAGATTTTGCAGCTTATCAGAAGAGCACCGTGCATGTGTGGGTGAGCTGGTGAATCCCAAATAAGCGAGCTGCCCAGGAATCTTTATCCCTTCTGTCCACTCATGTTCTATAGCACTCTTCTGCCCAGGAGGGTCTTCCTCCATCCTTTCCTTTGGCTGCACTGTCTGACTTTTTCTTAAATTGTTTCTTGGTTGGCGTCATGTGGAGAGACCTCCCCAGAGGAGTATTGCAAATCCAGCTCTGACATAAACAGAGAAGCTCTGGCTTTGCAAAGGACTGGGAGCTCAGTGCCTCCGTGAAAGTGCAAGCCAACCATCATGACCGTGGACAGAAGGGTGCCAGGTCCCTGCCCTCCAGGACCACACCACAGGGTGGGGAAGGGCGTAGATATAAATATTTTGAATGTATCAGCAGCCTGGGCTGAGCTAACAGAGTGACAATGTCACCCCGTGGAAATGCTGGGGAAGGGGAGAGATGAATATTCTCCTTGGTTTGTACCTTGTGGCCACACAGTGCAGGCATATTGACTACATAAGGGATTCTGATGTCGTATTAAGATGGCTTATAGTTGCTTTTTAATATTAAGATTAATGTATGACATGTATTTCTCCCTGATCACCGTACACTGAATTTCCCTGGCTATCTCGTGAATGTTTAACCTGTCAGATTATGTTTCCACTGTAAATGTTCCTCCTGACAAAAGGTCCCTTACATATAAGGATCCCAGTTGTCATTGCTTTGTCAAATAAGGTATTTTGGTAGAAAACAGTAAATTTTTTGTTACTTTTACCACTTGTTTTCCAAGTTTTTCTTCCTTGGGATATTTGTGATCATTTTAGATCTTTTAAAAAATTAACCTTATTGGAACATTTTATATGCACGTTATGATCATCATTTTAGATCTTTAGAGTTACAATTCAACATATATCTCAACAACGGTATATAAAAGCACCTTTTCATTATATCCTCAATGGCATTTTTCTTCTTTTCTAAAATTTCTTTTTCTTTCCATTTTTTAAAAACTATTAGGGATGGAATTCAAGATCTTGTGCTTACCAGGCAGGCACAGTGCCACTGAGCTACATCTTGGCACTCTTTTCTTATTTAAAAGAGTATGAATTAGAGACTGCTCTAGTGTTCCTCTAATTTTCTTCTTCCTCTAAAACAAACATGCACTTTCTATGACTTCTGTGTCCCTCTGCTTCCTGGGGAGGGGCTAGAGCTTCCAAGTCTCTGCCACAGTCCATGAGGTCTTAATCACTGGCACTGAGATGAGCTCGTTAGCATTTGTGGTAGTTGAAGCCCAAATGGCTCCTCTAAATGTGAAGTTGGGAGGCCAGAGTCTGTATATAACCCTTCAGCACTGGCATCCGATGCCAAGGTTGGTGCCAACCCCTGCAGAGACGTCCCCGTTGTCAGGTCTGGGGTAGCAGCTGCTGCCTGCACACACCCCAGAGATAAGCCCAGATACCCTAAACCAACAACTCAATGTTGAGCTCTCTCCCTCCTCCCCAACCCTCCCCCAGGCTCTCCACTGCCTAGATGCCATCTGCGATAGGCACCTTCTCCTCACTTACATCCAAACAACTCTCAGACATGTCCAGTGCATCTTTTTATCTCTGACCTAGGTGCCACTCACCATCGGCTATTGCT
>PVIR01002407.1:71874-86209 GCA_004026965.1 Petromus typicus
TCCTCCTGCCTCTGCCTCCCGAGTGCTGGGATTACAGGCGTGAGCCACCACGCCCGGCACTGTGGTATGTGGTACTGGTTGCTGCTGGGTGTGGGTCTCCACACCCAGTATTGTTATGTGGTTACCGGGGAATCGAACCCGGGTCCTTGCGCTTGCAAGACAGGCGCCGGAACCACTGAGCTAACTCCCCGGCCCACCATCGGCTATTGCACCTCTCACCTCAGCTGGTCTCTGCACTCCACGTCTCCCTCGGCTTAATCAATCTCCACACCAGCGACAGGGGATTCTTTTCTCTAAATGGCCAATCCAATCTTGCCATTTGTCAGTTTAAAAGCCCTGCGCAGCTCCCCACTAAACTGAGGATGGAGCGGCTCCTCTCCATCATGGCTGGGAGGGTCTTGCTCTCTGCTTATCTCCTCCCGCCCCGTGTCTCCTCGTGCTCTGTGCTTCTCCTTCCCTTTTAGTTACAGGCACTCTGGCCTCTTTCCAGGACCTCAGCCTGCTGTGTGCCCTATACCTCCCTGCCTTGCTTCTGTCATCCTCAATGTCTGACAACCTGGGTCCTCATGTCCCTGCTATGCCTGCAGAGATTTACCCTCCTCTCATTATCTCAGTGTTTCTACCTCATGTCCCTGAGCAGCCTGTTCCACTCTTGGAACCCTGTACTAAAACTGTGTACTCACTGGTTGTGACCCACTAGACCACACTCCACAAAGGTGGGGTCCTATTATACTGGGTCTCAGCTATGCCACCAGCACCTGGTATCGATCCTATTGTATTGGTTGTTGATCTTTGACTGATACTTCTAACCTTTTAAAAAATGACCATTTCCTATTGTTCAACCCCATAGCTATTATCCACAAATTTTTGTCAAGTGATGGCATAAATTCAGTATTTCCTTGTTTTAGTTAGAACATCTTAGATTGTCAATGAGGGAAAATTATACTTGAAATAGTATAGACTTTTGAACATCAGTTTTAACTGGTGACATGAGACTCAACAAATGTGTATTGAATCCTCAGATAGGATTACCTGTTTGTCTGTTTTGGGACAGGGCGTTACTTGATAATTTAGGGTGGACTCGAACTCAAATCTTCCTGCTCCAGCCTCCCGAGGGAATACTGGGCTGATAGGTGTGTGCAACTTTCTTTGGCTCCAGCGAGATTACTTTGAGATCCCAAGTAGCATCACAAAGTTGAAGCCTCATTTCCTTCCCACTTGGGCTACAAGGAAGTGACCCCTGAACTGGAGAGTCGTCTGAGGAGATCTGGAACATCACTCAACTGTTTGCATGGAATTTGTACCACAAGGTTAAACATTCAAGGGAGTTTCTCATGAGTTACATTTGTTTTTAGAATATTTTTCTTCTAGTGAACATATGATTTCTTAATAATTGCTTTAGAAACACATCTTTTATTTTCAAGATTAAACATTTCCAGTAGCCCCATCAGTTTCTGGAAGAGTTATTCAGCTTCTGAAGATAGACAATGAATTGTGTAGATTCAGTATCTCTCTTGTCCTGTTGCTTTGCAGAGTGTGGCTCAGAGGAAGGATTTTTCTCTTTGCTGTAGTTAGCAAGAGGCTGCCATCTACAGACCCTGGGTCAGTTAGTTATAAGCTGCTGTAAGACTGAAAGTGTGGTGCTCTGGGCTCAGATAAATCTTCTGCTCACAACTTTAACTGCAAAGCTCTGTTTTTAGCAAGCTTCTACTCCTTTATTTAATTGCTTTATTTTGCAAAGGAGCTCTTGTTGCTTATCCTGAAGAAGACAAAGGAAATTCTATGAGGATCTTCCCTAGTCTTTAGGTAAGGTCACCTTTTCACCTTTCAGATTAAGAAACTGGAGTCCTCAGATGTCAGAGGACTTTCTGCCCTACACCACCTAGGACCTTGAGGACAGCTGGTACTGTACTTAGAGTGAGTGCTTATTCCAGCTCCAGTCATATCCTCTCTCCTCCTCTACTGCCCTTACTGCTGTGCCTAATTCCCTTCCTCTGCCACTGCTTCTTCCTCTACCTCTTCCTCCTTCTCCACTTCCACTTCCTGCTCCTCTACCTTCTCCTCTTCCTCTTTCTCTTCCTCATCCTTCTTCTCCTCCTTCTCCTGCTGAGGAGTAAACCCAGGGCCTTGCACATAGAATGATATGTTCTTTCACTGAGCTATATACACTGGCATTTTTCATTTTGAGTCAGGGTCTTGATAAGTTATCTTGGCTAACTTCCAACTTGCCACCTTTCCGCCTCAGCCTCTCAAGTACCTGGGACTGTAGGTGTGTGCCCTCACACTTGGTGCCCCCATCTTTCTTGATGCAGGGAAACAAGACTCTCAGCAGAAAGCTCAGAGGGGTGGGAAGGACATTGAGTCCAGATGAAGCCAGGTGTCTCCATCAACGCTGTGACCAGGATTTTCCATTTCAGAACTTGCCTTCTTCAGAGCAGCAATACAAACCCCTTAGACCTTTAGGAAAATGTAATGATTATGACAATAATGTTAATAATAATGATGATTTTGTAAGCAGGGTTGACCAGGGTAACAGGATCTGTAATTAGGATTGGTTTCAGGAAACCTCTGTATTTAGCGTAATATTATGGAAACAGCCATAGAGGCATTGGGTTCTAATTAAGGAAAAGTGGAGGGATGACACAGCTTTAACAGAGTGGATCACACAAAAACAAAAAGGTTAGAATGGGCTCAGCTGCTGACAAGTACCCACCCTATGTGCCCTACCATATCCACCCCCATGTACAGCCTCAGGTGAAATGGCTGCTCCTTGCTTTCCCAGATGCCAGGCCCATCAACAAAGGCCTGCTTGTTCCCTGGGCCTCACGCCATGATGCACTCTCAGAGAGAGCTTTCCAGGCACAGTCACCAGAGACAACACATGGCAGGTGTCCCTTTAAGGGACTGGCACTGGGCATCCCCCGCCAACCCCATAGACTGTCCCTGTGCCCACTGGCTTGTGCATGGTGATGGATCAGCGCTGCACCTTTGCCACCCCAGGCTGTGCTTTCCTCATTCATGTGTTGTACCTTTTTCTTTCCACTGGAAAGCTGACCTGGGAGGAAACCTCCAGAGGTAGGAAGGACACTGACGACATGGGGCTGGAGATCTGCAGGTATGAAGGAACTGTAGAAGCCCCTTCCCAATAGACCAGGGGAGATCTTTGTGGGAAGAGATATGATCTGGTTCTCCAGGGCCCCCACATGCTGTATAGGTGAGCTTCCTCTTTACCGCGCCAGATCCAATCCCAAGTTGCTTCCCTGACCCTCTCACGCTGACCAGTGTCTGCCAAGGTGCCTCTGGCCATCTGAGGAGACATCATGAGCCACTGCCAAATATAAAACAGCACTGATTTTTCTCAAGAAGCTGCAGGCCAGGTTGGCTCAACTTTCTGCAGCTCCACTGTGCAAAATCAGGGTTACTCAGAAAAGGGGGACAGCATCATGTGGAGGTCACTTGCCTACTATCTGTTGTCCAAGCTGGGGTGGCTTAAGAGTGGGAGGTGAAGCAGGTGGGGTCCCCTGCATTTTTGCCTATCTGTCTGTCTGTCTGTCTCTGCTTTTACCACATCATCCCTCTAGTATGACTGCAGCTACTAGACCATCAATTTCTTAATGAGGCTCAAGGTGCATGTCTAGAAGAACCAGAGTCACCTCTCGTGACCTTGCCTCAAAAGTCACATGGGATTCCTTCTGACACATTCTCTTCATTGATCTCAGAGTCCCCATCCAGGCTCAAGACAGGTGAAATAGACTCGGTGGCACACTGAGACAGCACACAGCTTCCATGTCCTGGCAGTGTGTGGAAGACTAGATCTAGAATCTGTCACACTCCTCTTTGGGCCCCACTACATGCCTGGTGCTATTTGTCATGGTCAATTTTACTACAGACTTTTTAATACTTCTGAGAAGTTGATATCATTGTACCCATTGTACAGATGAGGAAACCCATGAGGGAGGATGGTCAGGTTTTTATATCAGTCCTCCAAGGCCTGCCTGGCTCAAAAACTCCTCCCTGAGTCCTTTTTTACATTCAAGGAAATAGCATGTTTTCCCACCATCCCCAGGGCTTAGGCCACTCTGTTTTCAGGACAGGAAGCATAGCAGGTACTTTCCCTGGACTCCAGGGATGGGGACGTTGGATGTGGGTTTCTGTCTGTCGTTGGCTCCACCACTGCCGAAAGCAACAGGCAGCAGCAGAGATGCTGAAAATGACGCTTCTACTAATGAATTCACCGCAGCACCGAGGAGCTGGTAATTGTGGCTGGTGTCCCCCATTCCTGAACTCCCTCATGATTCCCACTGGGGAATTTTATCTCCGGAAGTCATTGTCCATGAGGAAATCTGAGAAGCACCACTGCAGGAGCAGTCTCAGCCTCCATGGGCTCTTTTCTGAAGAGCAAATTGGTCAAATTGCTATACAAAATCGTATTGTCAGTGGAGGCTGTGGCTGGAGTAGGATTCCTCAGCACCCCCTGCAGCTCAGGCTCTGCACATCCAGACCTTTCCTCAGCTCATGTTTAAGCTTTCTGATGAAATCCAGGTTTTCATTGTAATCTTATCTGTAGTATGTGCAGTGCTTTCTAAAACTATTATTCTCTACTTTGGTAATGATTATGGCTTTGTGACTAATCTTCAAAGTAGTAAAGTTCAGGGGAATTTTAAGTTTATAGGCCTTCAGGGCTACCAGGCCCCTGGAAGACATCTTGCAGAGCCCTTTTATTTTACGGTTGAGGAAACAGAAGCTTGGAGAAAAGAAGCGACTTAGTCAAGATCACATAACACCTTTGGGTGTTGCTGCCTAGAGTGTCTCTGTCCTCTGCTCTCGTTCAGTGTCTGTATTCACATGTGTGAGGCATGAGCATGGGGACCCGCGTGAGGCCTTTGTCCCCTATCAGCTGATTCAGGGAACCTCATCCTTTCCCTCCCCAAATAAATATTGTCAACCACTCTGTCGCAGATTAAAGCCCATCACCACCAGCCTGAGGTAGCCTCAGCTCGGTCAGCTCATCCCTTCTCTGTCTCTTCCTCCGAGCTCTTGTATCCAAAGTCATGTTTGCCCTAGGAGATAGTTTACTTCCCTTTCCCTGCTCAGGAGCCTTTGCCACAGTGTCAAATATTTTTTCTTTTCCCCCTTTCCTCCCTCTTTTCTCCTTTTCTTTTCTGTTTATCTCCCTTAGTCCTTTTCTGTGTTTTAGGGTCCAAGAAGAGTTGATGCCATTGGCTGGCTTCTCAGAGCCCCACCACAAGGCCATAATGATCCATGCCTGTAATCTCAGCTACTCTAGGACTGAGACAGAAGAATTGAGAGTTTGATCTAGCCTGCTAACTTAGTGAGAACTTGTTTTAAGATAAAATAAATGCTACTACTATAGCTCAGTGGTAGAATGCATAAGTAGCGTGTTCTAGGCCCTGAGTTTGGTCTTCAGAAGCGCCAAAAATCAAACCAAACCAAGAAAAGTACCGACCCCACTGGTACTTAAGGCACAAATCACTGCGTGAAGCCAGCCATGCCCAGCCAGCCCATCCATGCCAACCCCCGTTCACCACCTCCATGTTCCCCCAGCTGAGCTTTCAGATCTTTCCATTCACCTGGATGATTCTGATCTGCAAATATTGCTTAATCACCTTACCTGCTGCTCCAGGTTAGAGCAGGCCCAGTTCTTTACGCTCTGCGTTGGGTTTAATGCCAGAGCACCATGGATTTCTCACTGCATTAACTTTACAGCGCCATCCCCTCTAAAACCTGGCCAAATGCGCAGGCCTCGTCTTGGTTTTATGGAAACCCAGTCACTATACAAGAAAAACTGGCTGTTTTAAAGCTACTTAAACAATGTATAAATTATCCACATCTTTTGCTACTAAAGACCTTTGAGGGACTGACACTGGGCATCCCCCGCCAACCCCATAGACTGTCCCTGTGCCCACTGGCTTGTGCATGGTGATGGATCAACGCTACACCTTTGCCACCCCAGCCCACCTTCCACCCAGCACTGCAAGCTGCTTAAATTACCCTGTCAATTCATGTGAGTTATATGTCTAATAAATGACACTGTGGAAATGAAGACTTCACACATTTGTACCTTGATTAGAGACAATGAATTCAAATTTAGTGCAGCATCTTTTTTTTAAATCCTGCAAAGACCTTAAGCAGACAAAAGGCACCCAGGCACTAAAGGATCTTTTAAAACTATTAACATAAGTTGATCAAAGCATTAACATGATAGTTTAATTCGTGTCTTTATCACTTGCTTACTTGTCCTTGTTCCTGACTTAGAGAAGAAAATAAGTTTAACTGGCCTCCATTTCCATAGAGGCACTGGACTGGCTGGCTGGCTCAGACTGGTGTGACGTGCAGGTCTGGGCCAGTCAGTCAATTGTGGAGTTGGAGAAGGACAGGAGTCCTGCCCACAGTGATCTGGACCAGCAGGCAGAGCTCTCTCCTTTTGTTACTTATTTCAGGTTAGTTTCTCACTTGGAGTCTCAGACAGAATGCAGATCTACTGGTCCAAGGAAACTTCCATCCTCAGAGGTGCTTTCTGACCTCAGAATTGTCCTTCCGACCTATAGGTGTGGGAGGGATGCTGTCAGGCTGAGTGCAAGCACGGGACCACACAGCGCCTCGGAGAAGCAGAGGCTGAAGGTATGAGGTGAGCTGACAGGAGCTGCAGGGCAGACTGGCTGCTGAGGAAGGAGGTGGGCTTTCAGGAACCTCTGGGAAATTTGGCCAGAGATGCCCAATCTACCCCACTCAGGCTCTGAGCCCTCACGTTGGCATCTGACTAAAGCAAGTTGACTATTTGCTCATTGACAAACAGATCTTCCCCTCTCTGGTGAAGAGCAAGGGCCCAAAGGGAAGAAGGAATGTGGTGGGGGGGCATGTGGGAGGCAATGCAGGAGCTGAGTGCAAGGAGGAAGGCGGGATGTGGGGCCAGAAAAGAAGCTGAGGCAAATGGAGTAGGGAGGGGAATGGCTCAAGGTTGTGAATTTATTGTGTCCAGCAGACTTTAAACCCACACGACGTCCTGACTCTCACTGAGGTGCTTGTAGAAAGCTCGGGATGAAATTGGGCCTAAGAAGCTCCCCAGCTATTGGGACTTCCCTGAAGCCTCCGAGACACCCCTGGAGGCAGTGATGGGAGAACACAGCCACGCCGCAGTTGGGCCTGTGTCTGAACAGCCCAACCCCAGGCCTTCGCAGCACAGGCAGATCAGAAATGAACAGTTGGAAATGCATCTGGAGGCGCCATATCTCTCCAAGTAGTTCCTGGCAACCACTCACTTGCTCTGAAACAGTCTCTTTCAGGAAGCCGCTGGTGAGGCCAGGGTGCTGCTCACTGGGGGTCTCCACAGAGTTTCTTCTTGGAGACTCCACCCCTGGTCTGGGTTCTGCACAGGTGAGTACAGATGCACTGGGGTTGTTGCTCCTTCGGCCAAGATTAAGGCTTTTCCAGGGTGTGTGCCCCTGCCTCACATCACCTGGGCTCACGGGTCTCTCCTCACCTGGGCAGGTGGATTTCTGCAAGGGCAGCAGGGTCTCACAGCCAGCTTTGCCTAGTGGTTAATGCAGACCCACATGCTGAGAGCCACTCAATACCAACTAGTCAGTGAAGACAGTGGCAGGGCATTGGGGTTCACCAGGTGATTCTCAGAAGCCCTCCAGTGGCCTGGATCTTCGCCACCAGGGAAAGGAGAAAATGATCATTCCAACCTGAGATCCAACTCATGGAGGGGCTGGTCAAAAGGAGCTCACTGCACAATGGGAACCCTGGGCATGTGGCTCTTTCTTTTCATGCAAAATCATCAGTGAGAACCTTCTACTTCTTAAGTCCCTAAATCTAACCACAGCTGGCAGATCCCAGCCAGGACTCAGAGAAGCCACCCTATCCTGGAACCTCTAATGAAGGGATCAGTCAGGAATTCATAAAGTATTTATTTAGCTGCCAAAAGCACCCCCCACCCTCCCTCTTTTGTGTGTTAGAATTGATGCAAAGTTTCCGAGACAAGCCTGCGATTGCTGCTGTCACCAAACAATGCCATATTTCTTTTCTTCTCTTAAATTCTAGGTATCATTCCCTGTAAGAGGGCAATTTGTCTGTCAGGCAGGCAAAACAGGGGCCGCTCCCTGCCCTCATTAAACTGACAGCACGGTTATTAGCAGAAAACGAGCCCAGCCCGCCATGAAGCTAGCCACTGTTCTGTGGCAAGCGCCAGGGAGATATTTTCAGTAATTAATTTGATAAATATATTAATTATGAATTGAGTTGACAGTACAATCAGATTGTCAGCCTTCCAGACAGCCTCTTGTGATAAGTAGCTCTGTGATGAAGTGGTTGGATTTCAAGGCTGTCATCCTTCAGGGCTGTCCCTTATCACCCGCCTGCCCATTCACTCTGTAATTTCCTGCGCATTGTAATTAAATGGTAGCTTTCTGATTGGAAGTGACTCCTCAGACTTAATCTCTTTTTCTCTCTGAGCCTGTGGGGGAGGGGTACAAAAAAGCCCTTTGTTTCAGGGCATTTTTTATGGTAAGAAGCAGGTTTGCTTCCCCTTCTCCTTTAAATGAACCGATCTGGAACCGGAGGGCATAGAGTGAGAGGAAGCCAAGGGCCACTTCAGACCCTTGCAGGGACGGGGGTTAGAGACCTAGGAGCTGGGGGCTGCTCCCTGCCTATTGCCACTGCTTATGTCTCTGCCACTTGGGCAGGTCACAGACTCCTCTTGGGGCCTGTTTCCTTAGCCAGAATGGACATGGTTGGTCAAAATGATGATGCAGGTCCTCTCAGGCCAGAAATTCTGGGATCCTGTGGACTGAGGTGCTGTGCCATCTCCCCTGCCCAGAGTCCTAGGAAGGGGAGGGAAGGAGAGGGAAGGAGAAGCGAGCCAAGTGTCAGCTGTATTTCTCCAGGACAGGTCATTTAGGGAGTCCCTTGCCAGCACTTTTTTTTTTTCCTTTTGATGAAATTAATTATGAACACTGCCCCGGGTCATTTGACTCCGGAGATACATGTCAAGATAAAATATTTCAGAAACACTTATATTTAATAATTGAATATGGTGGTTCGCGTTTGCGTGCAACAAAGGGAATTATTGGTAATTGCAAATTTTAAAGAGGCAGAATGAAGCCCAGAAAAGTAGGGGGAACCATGGGACTAAATCAGGACAGTCACCAGGGATTTTGCCTGCAGGGCCAGCGGCCTGATTTTAGGGTAAGTCGACATGTCTTTCGTATGCCTTATAAAGACGGTAAACTCCTAAAACCTTTGGAGGGGCCAATGCCCAGATGTCCTAGATGGACATAGAAAGGAGTGAAGTTATTTCTCAGAGAAAGGAGATCCTGGCCTCAGAGTCATAGAAAGTCTAGGATTTGAGATTGGCAGAGCTCAGACCATCCCAGGCTCTGGTGCCAAAGCCCAGATAAGCCACCTCAGGCCAGCAGCCCCAGATTATGTAGCTCTAAAGCAGTAAGAGTAGCTTTGCATTAAGTGGACTCAAATTCCAAATCCAGCTGCCATTTGCCTGATATACCTCACTCTCTGTAGCTATAAAACAAGCTAGTGAACCACTTCCCTTAGATTTGGTGTCAAGATTAAATGCAATGAGCCATATAAGGTGTTTTCCAAAGCATCTTAAATACGGTGGAAGTTAAATAGTTATCAGCTTTCACTAATAATAAAATTTCTCTCAAGACAGGTGATAAAATCAACTCCATTTTGCAGATGAGGGGCTGAGGCACAGAGAAGGAGGGCAACTTGCCTGAGGCGACCAGCTCATTCAAGGCAGAAGGATGGAATTTGAACCTCCGCAGATTAGCTCCAGGGACTGAGCTACCCTCACAGGAGAAAGTGGGACCTCATATACTGTGAGATAAGTCTATGGTCCACCTGCTATGGGTTTATTCTAGGCTCCTGATGCTCTCACTGGATTTGCTATCTGCAGAAATGAGTGACACCGGATCAAAGAACTGGCTCTTCCAGTTTGGAAACTTGACCTGAGTCAGTGAATAGAAAGAGCCTGGTGATCACGGCGCACACCTTCTAGATGACTTTGAGCAAGACATACTCCTTCTCTGGGGCTTGATTTCTACTCCTAAAATCTGACAATCTCAGTTGCCCTTTGCTCCTTAAATTCTTTTTTACAAATAAGGATGTATCAAACCATAAAAATGCATTCTGAAAAGACAAACAAAAACTGGTGATACTTAAAAATACCCACTGATCTCCATATTGCCCCGCATCCTTGGTAGTTAGTCACATGACTTGTTCTAGCCAATGGTCTACAAGAGTGATGTAACCCTTCTGGCTGAGGCAGTAAGTAGTTGCTGTGTTCCTTCCCACTGCAGAAACCTCAGAAGCCAGAACCTATTTCAGATAGAAGAGGCTGCTGGACCCTCCTGGCTGCCCAGGAGTAAAGGCCATTCCTCAGAGCCTTAGGATTTGTGGATTTCTCTGTCACTGGCTATACCTGAGCTTTCTTGACTATTTTACAACCTGCCTCCAACACAGCTTTTGTCCATAGCTTAGTTTATTCCTGCCTCTGGGCCTTTTCCAGAAGGCCTTTCCTCTCCTCCTGCATAGCTTCTTACCCTTCACCACATTTCCTTCTTCTTCAGCTTTTTTTTTTTTTTTTTTTTTTAGACTTGGAAAGTTTCTAACACTCTTCTCTGGTTCACTCCAGAAGTCTAGAAAAACTGCTCTAGTTCACACTTGAACTCTCTCTCTGGTATGTGGCTGACTTCTCTGCTGATTTGTGAGGTTTTCTAAGACGGAGTCCACACCTTCTTCTTCATACTTAGATCTGCACCTAGCACTGGATGCTCAGTTAACATTTATTGCGTGAATAAATGAATGGATGACAGCTGACTTAGGTCACTTTGTTGCTCTGCTCTCAGAACCCCACCTGCCTCCCTGTCGTTTTGAATGGCCAGGAACAGCTTTAGGGCTCCCTCCAGCACGTGGCCTAATTACCTAATTCCTAAAAAGGACAAACACAAAATCCATTGAGTCCTTTTCTTCAACCAGTTTATCCTGTAGTTTTGGAGAAATCACTTCACTTGGGTCTGTTGTTTCTCCATTTCTAAAATGCATCTCACCTCAGGGAATTGTTTGCTGGGGAGCCAACCTGGGCAGGGTCGGGTGCAGAGTCTGCTGTGGCTGGGAGTGAGATGTATGGTTCCTTCTCTGTCATGGCTCTTTGTTTCTTCCTCTGTAAAGGGAAAGCACCGCTCTTGGCCATCAGTAGCACCCCCATTCCACTCTACACTAGAATATGTTCAAATTCAGCTTCTTTAGGGAACCCAAGATTCTTAGTGCAAAACCCACCTTTTGTCTATCATCTGGAAATCATGGGCCCTACCATGAGTGGAGAGTGGAGGCTACAATACTGGAAGAAAGGCACCCAGATGCAAGAGTCAGGAGCCTCTTGTTAGAGTTCTCACTTGCCAGGATCCACCTGCTGGAGTCCACCAGCACACAGAAAACAAAATCAAAACCCCACAGAGTGACACAGCTTTGTCTGGTTGGGACCAGAGTGAGGCCAGTATATGCATGCAAACACCAGTAATCAAAGCACGACTTAAATGAACTACAAAAGTCACTCATGACAGCAGCTAATTCCTTTCATGAGCAAATTGTACTCATTTCTTTCCCCAAAGTTCAAAATTGTTCTTTTTCTAAACTTTTCAAAGCAACCTCAAGTACGATGAGCATGATCAGAGTGGAATATTTTCCTTTGTCAGGTCACTCTTGAATCTATATTTTTAACATGTTCCCATTATATTTCAAAGAGCAGACATGATTGCTCCTGAAAAAAAGAAAAGAAAGACCAAAGAAAAGATATTGTCTATTATTCCCCCTCTACCTTGGAAATCTCCTCATGGAGCTATCTGGGTGTCATTTATTAAATCCTGCGTGATGAACTGTAAGCTCCTTTATTTTATATCAGAAGCGACTGGTAAGTGCACACAAATTGATTTTAGAGAGGATGCTAAGTGATAATCCTCCCCAGTTTCCCAGTAAAGAAAATATACCTATTTGAGAGAATTTTCAACTTGGGTTTGAACTTGCTGATGCCTTTTTAGAGTCCAAGTGGAAACTATGGAGCTATTGTGTGCCTGTCAGATGTCTTTGCTTAATGCTGGGAGGGAGGAATGATAAATATGCAGAACACTTTGATGTTAATACCAGACGGGCCTCCAAAGGAGCTGAGTAGAAGGCAGTTGACACTATGGTTTTCATCCCTCGGCAGGGATCGAACAGATGCTTGAAAATAAATGGCACCTGTGGAGAAAGTGCATTGTTTCTGATTATGTCAGTGGAGCCTGTGTTCCCCGCAGCAGTTCAAGGGCTCTGGGCTCAGAGCTCCTCCTGGCAGGGAAGTTTAGAGGTAGGGAATAAAAGGCACTGCTTCACTTTGTTTTATTCTGTTTGCCGGGGAACCTTCCTGAGGAGCCCAGGCAGTGGCTGCTAAAGGATATGTGTGAAATGGAAGTTAATCTGCAGGCAGTGATATAAAAGGAAAAAGCACTTCAGAAATGAATAGATAACTCCACTTGGCTCAGCTGTCTTCCTGTGTGGCCTTGGTTTCCCCAGCTATAAAATGTGGGGTTATGGTAGGTGATTTCCAAAATGCTGTTATTTGTCATTGGTTAAGAAGATGTCAGTGGTCAGTGTGCCACAGTCCCTTCTGCTGAGACGCATTCCTCTGGAGCTGCTGTCTCGTCCCCTTGGCTCAAGGTGAGCTGCTTTTCCTGATGTGGTTTGTACAGGGCAAGACCAGCATGTGCAGGCCAGGAGGCCCGAAGACCCTATTCCTAACCCCTGCTCCTTCCTCACTTGCAGGGGTCCTTGGCAAATTTGCCTCCACCAACATTTTCTCCATTGAAAAATATTAAAAGTTTCTTTTTAAATGATTTTGTGGGTTTAAAGTTATTTATAATCTTTGCTGGACTCATTATTAAACATGTATTATTCTTCTATTTGTTTTTCTTTTGATTTTAAGAAAAATGAAAATAAAAAACATTTTTTGTGGATCATTAAAAAAAGGATCAGAATCCCTGTTTCTCATAAGTATGAGGCTCTATTCCCTAATTCACTAGGCAGCCTCTTCCTTAGGAAGCTGCTCCCGTCCACTCTTTGGATTTGTAGCCCCTGTGACAAAACCTACCCAGCAATGGCCAGAGGGCCTGAAGCAGATGAGAGTGCTGTCTGCTGAACTGCATCATGGAGTTGGCTGAGGCGGCAGGTGGGGGCTGTCCTGATGTCTGAGCCCAGCCCCACTCTGGGCAGCCAGTGCCATGCAACAGGGTACTGTTTGGGGTCAGAAATGTGTAGGTACTCATTTCTCTCATCCCCCCATGTGAACAGCCACTTCTGACTTTGGCCTTAGTTTTCCAGTCTGCAAAATGAGACAAATATCATCTGTTAAGGCACGAAGCACTAGACAGCTAGGGGCTAGTGTTGGGTGTCATATATAAGATGCTGCTGGGTTGCTACTTTCCACCAAGTCTCATTGCCCATTTATTCCTGCCCCCAAGTACCTTCTTAGCTCGAAGACCATGTGGTCAGTCCTTGCTTCAGTAATTACAGGCCCAGTCACTGGCCAGCCGGGCTGAGAGCAGAGATGACACAGCGGCCTTCTGTTTTTCTTTCTCCAAGAGAATTCCAGGCAAATCCCAGGAAATGATTGTGTGGGAAACGGAAGCTCTAAGACCCTTGAAGAATTCTTCCTGTCACTTCACAGGCAACAAACTTTCTGTAAGGTAGCTCATTTCAGCCCTGAGGACCTGATGTGCCTTGAATCAAACTAACAAGGGTTTCTGAAAGCTTTTGTAATTTCACATTGAAACATTGTCTTAAATTAATATTTTCTTTAGTTCAACAGGCTGCTTCGCCTTTGGCTGAGTGCCACTGCTGCAGGGTACCAGGGAGTGACCCTGGCTAGGAGACTCCGCAATGTGGGGACAAAAGCCACCCTACCACATCAATAACAACAACAAAAAAACTCACCCAGGGGCATTAGTTCCCCAAAAATGTTTTACACTAGTTGAGCACAAAAATCAATTCTAAAGCACAGTATATCATAGCCCATAAATTACAGGTGTCCAATCAAAAAAAAAAGTGAGGGGAAGAGAGCAGAGGAGGGGAGAGTGGAAGTTTCTCCTACAAGATGAGACTGCAGCCCCGTGCAGAGCTCCCAGGCTGGAGGAGAGCACCAGGGCAGGGCCCACAGGTGTCCATCAGGGACAACTCCATGGCAACCTGCCCCAGAAATAGGGCAAGGAAGATGGGGTGGGAAGGCTGAGGCAGGGTAAGTCAGAGGCTCAGACTTCATGTCAGT
>PVIR01002407.1:86309-103358 GCA_004026965.1 Petromus typicus
TCCTGCCTCTGCCTCCCGAGTGCTGGGATTACAGGCGTGAGCCACCACGCCCGGCACTGTGGTATGTGGTACTGGTTGCTGCTGGGTGTGGGTCTCCACACCCAGTATTGTTATGTGGTTACCGGGGAATCGAACCCGGGTCCTTGCGCTTGCGAGACAGGCGCCGGAACCACTGAGCTAACTCCCCGGCCCGAGAGACAGGTTCTTGATTTGTAGTTCAGGCTGGCCTTGAGCTCACTATGTAGACCAGGTGAGCCTGGAACTCACAGCAATCCTCCTGCCTCTGTCTCTTGAGTGCTGGGATTATAGGCATAAGACACCACACCAGTATTATCGTATGTGGTTACTGGGGATCAAACTCAGGACCTTGCACTTATAAGGCAGACGCCTGTACTGCTAAGCTAAATCCCTGGCCCAAGATATTCCATTTTTAAACTAAGATTAAAGGTGTTCCAGGAAGTGCGGATAATGAGTAGTCACAGGTGCACCATGGTTAAGAGTTGACACACCAACTACTGATGATGTGGTCTCAGAGTCAACTTGCTTTCCCACTGACTCATGGGGTCCCACCTTGATGTTTTCTAGGAAGCAGCCACCCACCCACTCACACCCATCTACTGTGCCAAGTCAGAGGTGCTGCTGCTAGAGGTTCTGCACAGAGCATGACCTAACCTTTGTCCCCAACAGAGAAGTTTAACAGAGGCCCCTGACACATAGATGAGTTAAGGTCTTGTCCCTTGCACCCTTTCTGTGTGTCAACCATTTTTCTCTCATATTAATTCTTCATTACTTGTCCATTCAGCATTCATTATTCCCCTTACATGCTGGGCTAGATCCAGGGGTGAAGCAGGGAACATGACAACTTTTCTGTTCCTTGGAGGTCATGGTTCTCCATCTCTTCCTCGCACTCCCTGGGCTCACACCTCCACCAAGCTGGCAAGCTATCACCCCTCAGGGCTTCACACAGCCTGGCTCTGTCTGCCTGGAGCAGTCTCCAAAGGACTTGCTTATCTGGTAAACTAAAAATCATCCTTTGAATCCTCAACTCAAAAAAATCCCTTGCCAAGCACTGTCCTGGAAGCCCTAGCAGAATCTAAATCCTTGACGACATGCAAGATCAAGCATCATGGTGTTGTTTGTGATTCCTTCCTCATAAGCCTGCATCCAGTGCTAGCTGGGACACATTTATGCCCCCAGTACTCAGGCCAGACCTGCATTCATAATAGTCTCTCGATCCAAATTATTATTGAACTGATATACTACTTCACATCTAGAAGCCTTTACTCTGCCTCCTTTGGCAGCAAACTACATTCAGATTCCATATGCAAGTGAGATAGTGATCAAGGAGAGGCCAGGGAAGAGTTGGGAGTTGAAAATAAAAGAGAATCAAAGTCTGGGTTAGCACTGAGGGTTATATTATATAGGTCTTGTGCATCTGAGGACCTCAGGCCTACAGACTCAGAAGGTTTTATGGGTCTGTGGGCCCTATACCTGCTGTTAAAGCTGAAGCTACTTGGAGAAATGGTGGCTCTCTCCCCTAGTAGATATACCCTAACTGATTAGTAGAAATGAGTTCCACCTCTATCTTTTGTGGCCTTGGAATCCACTGGAACCCTCCCATGACTCACTGAATGCACAGACCTAGAAAGACTTGAGACTCCTTATTGATTAAATAAATGACTGACTGATTAAAGAACAAATTAAACTTGCAACAGTTGACAAAAGAAAATTATAATTCTGTTAAGTAATTGTATAAGAAGATTAATACATTAACATGCATGGAGCCCCCAGGATCTCAGAAATGGGTCAAGCCATAGAAACTACAAAGATTTCATTTGAAAGTTATAGGCACTAAAGTCCAGGAAAGTTGTTATTATCTAAAATATACAAAGTGAAGTTTAATATTTACTGAGAGTCTACTATGACCAGGTATACTTCGCATACATGGAATATATCAGTGAATAAAATACACAAAATTCAAGTCCTCTTCAAGCACCCAGTCCAACTGGGAAAAATACACCATCAGTAATAAGCCTAATAAATTAGTAAATAATACAATCTGTGAAAAAATGACTAACGTAATAGGGAAAATGGACCAAAGTAAGAGGTTTTAGAACATGTATGGCGCTTAACTATCATAAGTAGGATGTGCAGAATAGGCCACAATAAAAAAGATGAAAGATCTGTGAGTGTAGGGGATTTGTATTTTGTCATCTTGTGGCTGTATTATGAATAGTCAATGGGTCAATGCTTATTCCTGACATAAGCGCTCAGCAAGTGGCAGCTGCTTTGGAAACAGTTGTTTTCATTCTTGTCCATATCTGGTCCCCCACTGTCATCATTGTCCTCAGCCTCGGACCTGTCATCGTCTCACTGACGTCATCATCATCATATCTGTTGGCATCATTTTATCTTCTTCATCTTCCTCCTCCTAATTATCATTGTCACCATCAACAACATTTTCTTCGTATTTTTTGCTTCTGCCTGTGAGAATTCTCTTTCTTCCTCCCGTTTTTTCTTCTTTGTAAAGATTAGTAGTGGATGAAGTACTGGAGGCACTGAGCTCATAGGGACTGTGACCTAAGTAGTTCGTCTTGAGAAGACCTTCCTGAGGCTTCCAGTTCTAGTGTTGTTGGTGGGGATGCATCAGGCCTACAAGTGGGTCCCTGATTCTTGGATTCACTCACAAGCCCACCATTATTATTACAAGAAAAGAGCTGGGCTTGATAGTACATGCCAGCAATGCCAGAACTCTAGGAGGCTGAGGCAGGAAGACCACAAGTTCAAGCCCAACTTGGGCAATTTAGCAAAGCTCTTAAAAAAAGAAAGGTAAGAATGCAGCCCAATGTGAAGTCCCTAGATTCAGCCTTCAGTACTTAATTTTTTTAAAAAAGGAAAAATGAACTTATTCATAATTCAACAATTTGGGAGAACAACTAATCTGCCCCCTCTCTAGGGCATGGAAACACTTCAATTTATAGAAATGGTAGAACAAAAACCAAGAAATATGCACAGATAGGTTTATCCAGGCATCAGTCCAGAGAATTAGGAAATACTGAATCCTCTTTGGTACATGGCTGGGGCTGCTGGTAGCAGTTTCTGTAGAATAGCTTATCCTAATTTTTAAAAATCCACATTAACCTCTCAGTTATTAAGGGATATTTCTGTTGTGTCGGGTTGGGAGAAATTGTCAAAAACTGTAGAGAGCCTGATACTTTATCCTGCTTATAAGCTAACCTTCAGTTTTCTACCGTTTTATGGCAGAAGATACAAGACCCTGGAGTCACACAGAAAAGACAGTTTATTGCTCGGAGCAATGGCAATAGCTGAGAAACAGTGTTGACACCAGTTCCTGATCCTTCATTCAAGCAGGACCATGTAAGGTAAGTAGAGAGTTCGCTGCTCCAGTGATGAGTTGCATTACAGAAGAAGAGCATCAAGCTGGACATGGTAGCCTGGTGCCTACGATCCCAGTACTCTGGGTGGCTGAGGCAGGAGAATTGTGAATTTGCAATCGCTATCTCAAAATCTGGGGAGGTAGCCCTGGGTTCAGCTTCAGTCACACACACACTCACACTCACACACACACACACACACACACACACACACACACACACAGCTCCAAGCTTAGGGAACCTGGAGGTTTTGTAGCATATAACAGCCTACCTGAGCTGTGTGCTAGAGACAGATTTCATCATCTTACACAGGGTTACTGACAAACTTATTTTTTGCTGGATACTAAGATTTCACATGTCTTCCAAGGTTGTTTGAAGTACAAATGTTCATAAAAGGTAGTCTGGAACAGAGGGAGCTAAGGTGTCTGCTCTGAGGATGTAAAGAAGCACAAAAGGTCCAGGGATAGTTCTCTCCCAGGAGCAACTGAAAAGAACTAGATAGCAAGAAATATCTCCAAGACAATCATCATTCATTTGGTATGTATTTGTTTCTTGGGGCCTCTGGAGTGGCAAGAAGCCAGACTATTCTTCAGGGACGGCTATGGCTCTGCTGTATCTGGGAGACAGTGTCATTCTTAGCTCTGGTTGTGGTCTTGACTTTGACTTCTAGCACTGATGTCTTTCTGACATTAATCTTTCCTATATTACTCTGTGCATTATGCTTATCTACTTTCTTATCCTTAAACTAGAGATAATAATGGCATTTACTTTGGCAGGTTATTGGCTGAATTAAGTAATTCAATCTCTCAACAAGGTGAGATGTGATGCCTGGTACATAGCACAAATTTAATCCATAATAAACACGATAGAGATGATGGTTTTACCGAAGAGAAAAATGGTGTTGTTTCAGATCTGGGATGTCCCCAAAGACCTCCAGTGTTCAGAGGTGGGGCTTTGGAGAATAACTGGATCATGGAGGCACTGTGCTCATTTGTGGGTTAATCATGGATAAGCTCAGGGCTCAGTGTGCTGTTAGTGGGACCATGTTGGAGATGATACATGGAGATGTGACCTGGAAGCAATGTCTCCCTCTCCTCTCCTCCTTTTACTCTGTTTCCTGGTCGCCATGATGAGAGCAGCTTTCCTCCGTATCAGAACCCACCACCCTGCTATTGCTACATTTAAGCTGTCAGCAGGGACTGAAACTTCTAAAAACTACCAGCCAAGATAAACCTCTCCACCTTTAAAGTATGAGTGCTGGGTATTTTGTCTCAGCGATGAGAAAAGGATTTAAGACATATGGGTTATAGACTGGCGACTCAGGCAGATGAGAAACTGCAAAATGGCCCTCAGACACTGGAGGTAGGAGATACATTTTTTCATCCTTGTGTGTATGATTGTTTCCTTTTGGCTGAGCTCTGTTTGTACATTCAATGTTTTGGGATTTATTTTTTTAAATGATTTTACTGGTACATTTTATATGTACATTGTGATCACATTCAACACTGAAGATTGTCTCAGGATTTGTTTACACGTCTTCAGAAGTTGAATCATAGTAAAAGTCTAAATAATGATTCCTATTATATCTAAAAATCTCTTATTACTTCAAAGTTGAATCCAGGGTATTGGTTTGTTCTTAGATACCATATAGATAACATGCCACTGAAAATTAAATATGTACACATATCCTAGAACAGACATATATTACTATAAACCATATAACTTGGAATCCCTAAGAAGATATTCAATTTATGTGAAGAGTCGTTCAATACAATATACTAAATATCCATTGTCTATTCTATGGCAGGCACTGAAGGGGAAGGGCAGAGAGCTGACCCAGCAATACGCATGGCACAGGCTTTTCCCAGAGGAGCTTGTAAGCACTGTAGACTCACAATTCAAATAGACTGCAGAGTGCAGCTGCCATAGAGATATTTAACAAGGAAATATGAAAGGAGAGAGAGAAAGAAGGAGAGAGAAGAATGATGAAAGTATCATAACGAGATTGTCAATCTTATTTTTGATGCTGTTAACAAAAATACCTGAGACCAAGTAACTTACAAATAATAGAGATTTACTTAGCTCAGAGTTGTAAAGACTGGAAAGTTCAAGAACATAGTACGGGCATTGGTTTGGCATCTGGTAAGGACCTTGTTGCTGTACCATAATGTGGCAGATGACATCAAACCATTGCGCCAATGCACATCTTTCTTTTGCTTCTTATAAAGTCAATTATGGCCCTATCCTCATGATTGTACCTAACTCTACGCCCTTTCTAATGACTCATGTACAAATACTATTGACATGTAAATTTAAGATTATTTCCCTCCTTTGGAGGAATGCATTCAAACTGTTTTGGAGATCATGCATTGCGTTTCAAAGAACGGAGTTTTGGCCAGACAGTGAATGGCATTAGTATGTTAAAAAAGTCAAGTCATAGGGTTGTTCTAAACTCCAATACTAACTCTACTTTGGTATCTTTGGACAAATAATTGAAACTTTAACATTGAACGATAGGGTTTTTTCTTCATGTAGAAAGAAGAGGTTAAAATTGGTCTGGTAGGACCATGTGAGGGTCAGTGGCAATAACGCTTCACATGCCTGGTGAGCAAGAGGGTCAAGAAGTTACACCCAAGAAAATAGTGGGCTAGAGTCTTAGACCAGGTCCACAGGAAGCAGGCTCTCTGGTGGAAGCTTATTTACTGAGTCTGCTCTTGGGAATAGCACTGAGGAAGTTTAGAAAGATGCAGAAGTGAGAAGAGAGAGAAACTGAGCACAGCCCTCAACCATGTGAGGGTCGCTGCAGCTGGTGTCCTGCAGAGTCATCCTGTACTGAGGCAGGGTGTGAGGTCTTGTGCCACCTTATCATCCATTCACCCATAACTCAGCAAGGCACCTCTTTTTGCAGAGGGCAAGTTCAAGAAGGGGAGTCTTGGGAGTTGGGGGAAGGGATGCCTTAGTTCAGAAGAAGGGTCTGGAGGGCACTCTGCAGTGCCCACTACAGCACATGGAACCAGTGGGATGAGTGGATTCGATGAGAACAAAATCCAGGAGGAATGGTTCATCGTGGTGGTTAACTTGACTGGGCTGAGAGACACCTAGGGCATTAGGAAAGCACATTTGGGGGATATCTGTGAGGATGTTTCCAGAGGTGATTGGATGTGAGACAACCAGCGCAGGGGAAGAGTGTCCCTGAATGTCGGTGGCACCATCCAGTAGAAGCAGGAGGAGCCCACTGCGAACGGATCTGGCTCACCTTGTCTGCCTCCTGGGCACCTTGAGATCAGCAGCTTTTCTAGACCGAACCCTTCCGTCATGCTGTTTCTGCCTCACTGTGTCTCTGCAAGCAATGAACCTGGCCAACCATGGACTGAAACCTCGAAACTGTGAGCCAGAATAAACCTGTTCTCCTGTAAGTTGTTTTTCTTCAAGTCATAGTCATGAAAAGGCAACCAACACACAGGGCATTCTGTCACTTCTTCTGAGGCCTGGGCCAGTCTGACAGTCACAGGGTCCTTTGCTATTGGAAACAGGAGGCTTCGCTGTCTTTGAAGACTGAGCATTGTCCTGGCTCTGGTCTCATTCTGCTTTCCCTCGAGTGTCTGCCAGCTCATCAGTGCTTCTAAAGTGAGCCAGGCCCCTTCCTTCTACCCCTTCCTCACAAGCTTTCTTCTTGCTTGTGAATTTCTTATTTTCTTGAGAGAATAAAACACAGAAGAACATCAATGGTCAGGTGCTAATTCTCCAAAGGAACTGGAGAATTCCTGGAAAGCCCTAGAAATCACATTAGTTCAAACACAGGCCCCATTGGAAGGGTCCAGGGTGGTTGTGGGGTCTTTGGCCTCCTTCAGTGACCTGCAGATATAAGGTAGCACTCTGCATGAGCCTGGGCTAGTTCTGAGATCTGACGGCTCCATTATCCAGGGCTTCTGGGCAATTCCTTTGCTCTCTTTGAGCACATGGCCTTCTTCCCCATTTTTCTCTCATTCACTGACACTGAAAAATTTTAGTGTTTGCCCTCCCATAAAGCTGATGGGGCTTCAGGAAACTTCAGGCTTCATACCGGTCTGCCTAAGGGAACCACTTTCAAGGACCTCTATTTGCATAGAATGTAAACAGAAGTCCAGTAACTGCTATTAAACAAAAATTCTGATCTTCCTGGAGACACCCTAAAGCTTCTGGCCCCACTCAAGGCCAAAGGACCAACGAGGACTTTTTAAAAATGAAAATGAACACATTGTTAGCTCTGATTTTATGGGTGCCAAAGTCTAAGGTACTTTGAGTTCACACTCAAACTAGGAGATTTTGCAGTTTCTTCTTCCCTGAGTCCCTGGATAAATATTCAACAACTTGCATGGAGGTGGAGATGTCTGTCATGGGCAGTTCTTGTCAGTAGGGAACAAAGGTTGATGCTGATTTATGAAGAGACAACCCCCTCGCCCCAACAAGTGTTGGTTGGTGTTTGTTGAAATTCTGTTGGGAGTTAATCATATCTCCAAAATCAAGAAATTTCTGTTAGAACCTCTCCCCAAGGCTCTGACTCAGACCTTCAACTCTGTTTCTGAATGTAGAGACAGGACATTGCTCCTCCTCTTTCCCCAGGCTCAAGTTCCAGTAATTGTTAATTAATAAAACTGGAAGTTGGACTCTGGGCTCCTAGAACAGTGCTCAAATTGCACATACGTGCTGAGCTTTAAGGATGTTCCTTGCTGGCTTGGCTATAGGAAATCACTGGAAACAATTCAGATGCCCCTTTATAGTGTGTTTGTTAAATAAGTTGTAGCAGATCTGTTTATTAGATTATGCATGAGAATGATACTGCCAAAGTACATTCCATGGCCTGAAAACTGTCTATACGGTAAGCCATGGAATAATATTCACAGGGTGGTCTTGTTTCATAAGCGCATGCGTATGTGTGGCTGAACAGGGGTGTACATGGTCTGAAAACAGATCAGCAGTCTCACAGTTGTTTCCCCTAACAGTAAAATTACCCGTGAACTCTGTCATCGTTTTTTGATTCCTTTTTTTTTTTCTAATTCAGGAATGAAAAGTTATAAAGAAGCACACAGAGAAAGAGGTGGCCTTCCTGTTGACCTGTGGACTGTCAACATAAGCAGCCACTGGTTTCTCATGAGCAGGAGCCCCTGCTCCTTGCCAGCATGGTTCTGCCTCCCCGGAGGCCACACACCTGTCCTCCAGATGGCAGAAGCCACATGGCCGAGTGTAAAAATCTTCCCAACCTTTCTCTGCCTTCCACAGCAAGAGCCTCAGCGATGTCGTGCCCTCTACGGAGTGCCTCTTTCTGTGATCTTCAGACTCAGGCTCTGCAGAAGCACTCATGACTGCACAGTCAGGACACCTTTGGGGTTTTGTTTGTTTGTTTGTTTGTTTTGAGACAGAGTCTTGCTTTGTAGTTGAGGCTGGCCCTGAGCTCAGCCTCCAACTCACATCACAGCAATCCTCCTGCCTCTGCCTCCCGAGTGCTGGGATTACAGGCGTGAGCCACCACACCCGGCACGGTGGTATGTGCTACTAATTGCTGCTGGGGTGAGTCTCCATGCCCAGTATTAGATGTGGTTACCGGAGGACTGAACTCAGGCCCTTGTGCTTGAAAGACAGGCACTGGAACCACTGACTTGGGTTTGTATGGAGAGGGCCCTGGTAGCTTTGGACTCACAGGCAATGTCACCCACCCTACGCTGCTGAGGTCCTCCTGCAGCTCGAGTGCCGGGTCCAGGACAGGACAGACCATCCTTCCAGGGCCCGCTTGCCCTGCATAGCTCCCAGCTCTCATATTCACAGGAACCCAGGCACCTGAGCGCTGTGCAGGCAGGCGAGTGACCTGCAGGAGGCGCCCATGCGCCTCTGCTCCAGGGTATAGAGCAAGGAGGGCGCCAGCTCGGGTGGGAGGCGATGACAGTGGCGACTATCTGCAGATCTCGCTGCGGCTAAGGTTGCGTGGTTTGCAATTAGACGAAAGGCAGAGGTCTGGGAGATCATTTCCCTCAGCAAGTTATCATTTGCGCAGAATCAGGGGCTTGTCAGGCTGGGTGGCTCCGCCTGCTCTCCACCCCCGCTGCCGGCTCCTGCCTCGCAGCTCAGGCATATGTGCACAGAGCCTCTGGCTGCTGGCTGCTTTTGGGCCCCAAGTTGTCTGCATTCATCTGGCAAACTGTGCCCAGGGGTCCGTTCCTGGAGATTTTTAGGCCATCTGCCTCCTCCTATGATCATAGTTCCGGGTTATGCACTTACAGTGTGATCCTTGGTTTTTCCCGGTAGAACACAGGACTGGGCTTTGTTCCCTCCCCTCTTCCCAGCACCTCCCTAGTACAGAGCATGATGCACAGTAAGTTCTCAATAATGAAGTGGATGAATGATAAACAGCCGCCATCAGAAACCTTCTAACCCGAGGACTCCCCTGCCGGGGATAAGTCCAGGTTCAGCAAATCCTCAGCTGGGTGACCAGGGACAAGTTGTACAAGTCTCCTTCGACTGTCTTCCCATCTATTCTATATGGCTGCAAACGGTACTCTTACCTTGGTATTGTGGTGAAGATTAGACGAGATGGTGTCTATAAAATGCCCAACGCAGGATAACAGTGACTAACAGTGAATGAATTAACAGTGCCTTCATTGTTTGAGCCTCTTGCAGCCAGAGCTGGAGGTCACCTTGGTTGTAAGATCCCTTGATGTCCTTGTGAGTCTGGGCCTCTCCATCTGCTGTGTCACTTTGCCCTTTCCTCTCAGTGTCTGTCCCGGAGTCTGGGGACAGAAAAGAAAACTGGTATCTTCTTCCAGGCCTTGGTGACTGCAGGAGGAGAAGGCTGTTTTCTGGCTACTGCCTGCAGCTGATCAGAAGCTGCCATGGAGCCGCTCACCTTGAATGAAGATCGTGAAGGCAAGTAACTCATGGGGGGGGGTGCTCCCGGAAACCCTGTGTGGGGGAGGGACTTCAGGTGCTGCCCTAATGTGACAGCAGGCTGGCCCCTCCCACCTCTGGGACTCGGTTCCATGCAGGACTGGCCGCTGTGGCTCAGGAAGGGATCCAGACCAGGAGCTGTGTTTCGGTAACGGCAGGAGGAGCCCCTGAATGGGAAATCCGGGCTTGGAGAAACTCAGTTCAGACATCAGGATGTGGGAACATGGGAGTGGTTTCTCCAGCTACTTCACCAACCTGGTGCCCTTCAGAGTCTGCCCCTGACTTCTGGATTCTAGAGGGATTCAGAGGAGCAAAGCACCTGCGATGCTCACAAAGCTGCTGCTGAGACGGACTTCTAAAAAAGCTGCTGAGCGGCTCCATGGCAGTTTCCGATTAGTTGCGGGCAGTGGCCAGAAAACAACCTTCTCCTGCAGTCACAGCTCCTGGATTCTGCCACTCTCTCTAAGTCACGTTGCCTGATGATCAGAGTTTGCACTTCAGGCTCACCTGGGGACCCAGGTTAGGTGACTTGCAGTCCTACAGAGGGTGCATTCAGTCTCCCAAGTTCCAGACACCAGGTCCTGGCCGAACCCCCACGAATACAGAGTTTGACTCACAACTGGCAGCGTCATAGTTAACTGAGGAAGCCTTATACTAAGTAAAATGTTATCTTACCCTGAGGTCCCTTGGTATTTGTTCTCAATTTTATTCAGCCAATATTTACTAAGCAATTGTTTTATACCTTCTAATATGCTTAGTGGCCGGGATGCAAGGATGAGCAGAAAATGAAACAATGCACTGCTCACTTTCACGGGGCTTAGAGTGGGGAGACGCGTCAAGACAGCAGATTGAAGGGGTATCAGGAAGAGGAGCACAAGGACTTGCAGGTGGGGACAGGTGTGTGTCAAGGAGACTGAGCGTCTCTGGTTGCAGGCTGGGTGCTGGTTCCAGTCAGTGAAGTAAGGAAGCTGAGCAGGTCCTGGATCTGCTGTGCTGTGCTGAGACTCAGGTTCCTCTCTGGGGTCCTGACTAGTGAAGACTGCCTGTTTCTGTAAAGAGAGATTTCTCCTCTTTCGCCTTTCACACGTGACGACCTGCCCTTCCCCATCTTTCTGCTATGAGTTGGACAGGATGAAGTCCTCCCTAGACACAACCGCCTGACCTTGAACTTTCCAGCTTGTAGAACTATGGGCCAAAATAAATCTTTTTATATCCAGTCTCAGGTATTATTAAAAAAATTTTTTTTTTTTTGTAATAGAACATGAAGTGATTCAGAGACAGCCAAGGGGAAGAGGAGTATTGAATACATGGCACATGACATGCAGGAAAGCTCAGAGGAGCATGTCTGGAGCCACAATCTTAAGGTTCCTATCCTGGCACCATTGATAATGCAGACATAGAGGTACCAATGGCCCCTTGGGTCTACCTTCGCTCAGGTAGACTACAGAGAGGGCTCCGGAACAGTTACCCAAGCCTCCAGGACTAGCTGAGGTGCATCTTGGCTTTTCTTATTTCTATTCTGCATTTTCCTTGGAAGGTATAGCCTAGTTACAACATCATTTTGAAAGTATGGAGGGCATTTGTGGCACGAGTTTGTATATGGGAGTGTCGTGCTGTGGTGAATAGATAGAGGACTTTTCCTTGTTTGAAACTTCAGTTTTGTTTCTCCTCCAAGATCTGAGCTTGGATAGAATTCATCCATCCTTCAGAACCTCAGAAGAGACTTACTTCCACAGCTACAGAAGAATTTTTATTCGTTTAGTAAGTACAGATTGGCCAACCAAAATAGTGGTTAAACTTATTTTCTTTTTAAGACAGGGTCTCGCTTTGTAGTTAGGGCTGGTCCTCGGCTCTCTATGTAGCCCAGGTGAGCCTTGAACTCACAGCAATCCTCCTGCCTCTGCCTTGCAAGTGCTGGGATTAGAGCATGAGCCATCATGCCCAGCATTGCTGCATGTGATTACCGGGGATCAAACTTGGGACATTGCAAGTGCAAGATGCCAGAACCATTAGATCCCTGGCCTGGTTAGACTATTTTTAATCATGTTAATAAAATCAAACTGTTCCACAGAACAAGAAAGACTTGCCTTTTTCTGCTGTGCTGCATAAAGTAGTTACCTTTTCCCATTCTTAGGTGTTGGTCAGTTCTGTACAGTATTTCTTAGTCCTCCAGGTAACTAGAGAGGCAAGTTGTCTTATTTTGTTTAATAAAATACCATAAACTAAATGTTCACAGGTAACGAATATTTATTTCCCATAGTTCTGGAGAGTAGGAAGTCCAAGGTCAGTGCTGAGAGATTCTGAATCTAATGAGGCCCACTTCCTGGTTCGTGGATAGTAACTTTTTGCTGGTGTTCTCTGATGGGAGGACATGACAGATCTTTGGGGGTACTTTTAGAAGGGTCCCACCCTCTAAACAACCTCATCATCCCCTGCTATTGTTTGAATATGATTTATTCTAAGAAAAACTCATGATGAATTTAGGTTCTTGATGCAGCAGGGTTGAAAGGTGGGGCTTAATGAGAGGTGTTTGGTTATCAGGACAGAGACCTTGTGACTGGATTAATACCTTTATTGTGAGTAAATTCTCATTCCCTTGGGTCTGGATTGAGTACTCTAAGGGAGGGTTGCCAAAAGGGATGTTTCCCCTCCTGCTCCGCATTTCACAGTTGCCTACCTGCCTTTCCACATAGTTCTGCCATGTGTTGAAGTAGCATGTGGCTCTCATCAGATACAACCACCTGATCTTTTACTTTTCAGCTTGTAGAACCACAAGCCAAAATAAACTTTCTTTTTTATAAATTGTTTAGTCTCAAGTATTCTGTTATAGCAACAGAAAACAAACTAAGGTACTTCTCAAAGGCCCTAACTCCTAATGACTTCACATTGGGGGTTAGATTCCAACAAAGAAATTTGGGCAGTGTGTGTGGGGGGGGTTTGGGACACAAGTATTCAGGCAGTAGCACAGATATAACTATTTTATTTTATCCTTGATAATACTTTGGCTCTGATAAATTACTGAGCCAACTGGTTTCATTGAAGAAGAAAATTGAAAGGCCATGGACATACCATCTTCTTTCATAGAACTACTACTCCAGCAAGGTTTATGGAGATCAGTTGGTACTGCTGGCTCATTTCATAACCAGGGAAGCAGACTAGGAGGAAAGAGCAGGTGGCTGAAGGGTGAGAGGTGATAACAACTGCTGGGCTCCTCAGTGCCCGTTTCCATCAGACAGAACCTCCAAGCATTCCTTGCACATGTGGTCACACAACTAAATCTATTAATAAGAGACAGAACTTCCAGGTAGCCTCTTTCAAAGGGAGGGGTTGATGCTTTGTTTAGTTTTTTGACCTGCTTCCATCTTGCTGCCTGAAACTTGGAGTTCCAGTAGCCATCTTGGGCCAGAAGGACTGGACCATACTGCAGCATTGGACACTCAGAAGGAGCCTGGATCTTGGTGGCTCCCTGAGCTTCCCTGGACAAGGCTCTGGACTCCCACCTCTCAGTTTTCTTTATGTGAGGAAGATGAATTACTTTCTTGCTCCTCCGGGTTTTGTTGTTGAACTTGGCCAGACGTAGTGAGGATCTTGACCAAGGGGATGCAATCTTGGAAATAACTCATTATTTTCATGCCAGTGACCTTGATACTCTGTTGAACCAATTATCTCCCCAAATGGTAATATCTCTTTGAGCTAAATTTCTCTTGTTTACTTTTCTTAGAGAACACCAGAAATAAACAAAAAACAAGACCAAATAAATATTCGCACGACAACAGTTCTGACACATGGCCCTTTCTTTCTGTCTCACACACCTTTCCGCAGTTCAGCTCCTTCCCCACCCGCCTTCCCATCCTTCACCTAGAACAGGAGGCAGCATTCTCTCTCTTCCTCGGGAGTTCTATACAAACGGCGATTTGGCAGGTGGTTAGTATGTGAGGAGGGAAATAGTAATATGAAACTTATATTCTGTATAATGATGGAAGTTCCGGAGGGACTAGAGTTAATTTTTAAAAACTCATAAAAAACTAGAATTACAATAAGCATTTGTCAAACTTTATTAATGGGAAGGTATTTCCAAGTTTCAATTTAATGAAGAAAAATAAAAGATTGAGAGATTTAACTATAAAATAATTTCCATAAGACAAACTAAAATGATATAAAGAGATTCCCCAAATATGACAATAGGTTATTTAGGCAATATATTATGAATATATTCAAAAGATAAAAAAATCATCATGCTGTGAGCACATCTGTAGGAAGAAAACTACCTTCTCCAAAATACAAATAAATAGAATTAATTTTGAGAAAGATATTTAAATTTACTAAAACAACAAAATAAAAACTAAAACATGGACTAAATCAATTTTAATGTCAACTTTATATTTTAAAAATGAGAATTCTGTGCTTAGCAAGAGTATAGAAAAATAGACATTTTACTGGAATAAATTTCCCTGGCTTTTTTTTTTTCCTGGAAAACAATTTAGCAATATCTAAAACATTTATATCCATTAAATCAGGAGCTACACTTTTGGGAATGTATCCCAAGAAAGTAATTTCGAATGCAAAAGAAAACCTTTATGATCAGAGGTATGTACTGTGGTATTATTTATGAGAGAAAACAAAAATGGAAGCTGCAGAAATATCTTAAAATTCCTATAGAACAAGGTGGAATATTACTCTAAATAAAATTTTTAAATTGCATCTCTGCACCAAAAATTACCAGCTTGCTCTTTGTTATAAATCTTTTGCAGATTTTTTTCTTGCAAAGCTTTACTGAGGTGTAGTTGACATACAATAGTCCTCACATGTTTCAAAGGTACAATTGATAAGTTGTAACATACATATACATTGTGGAAACTATCACCAAAATCAAGATACTTAGTATGTTTATCAATCCTAAAACTTTCCTCTGGTCCTTCTTTCTCCTGTTTCTTCCTAATTTCCTTTTTCTCCAGGCAACACCAATCTGCATTTGGTCACTATCGTGTTCATTTTCTGGAATTTTATTTGGAATCATACAAATAAGTTATCCTTATTTGTCTGGCTTCTGGCTTATTTGTCTAGCATAATTATTTTGAGAATTATTCACATTGTTGTACGTATCAACAGCTCAATTCTGTAATTGCTGACAAGTATGCTGTTATGTAAGCATACCACCATTTGCTGATGCTTTCCTACAGTGATGAACATTTGGAGTGTTTCCAGTTTTGAGCTATTTCAAAAAAAGGCACTATTAATATTCATGTGCAAGCTCATATAAAGACATATAAATATGTTTCTACAGGGCTAGGGATTTAGCTCAGTGGTTCCAGCACCTGTCTTGCAAGCTCAAGGACTGGGTTCAATCCCCGGTAACCACATACAATACTGGGCATGGAGACTCACGCCCAGCAGCAATCAGCACCATATACCACAGTGCCGGGCATGGTGGCTCACGCCTGTAATCCCAGCACTCGGGAAGCAGAGGCAGGAGGATTGCTGTGATGTGAGTTTGAGGCTGAGCTCAGGGACAGCCTGAACTACAAAGTGAGACCATGTCTCAAAAAACAAACAAACCAAAAAAAAAAAATGTTTCTACATTCTTAGATATATACTTAGGAGTAGAATGTATGGGTCATGTCAGGGTATACATTAACTTTTTCATTTTTGGTTTTGGTTTCAGTGCTGCAGATTGAACCAGGACCTTGTGAATACTAGACAAATGCTCTACCACTGAGATCACCAGCCCTATGTTTAATGTGTGTATATGTTACTTGAGATAGAATTTAAAGTCTTCTCACTGAGCTATGTTTCTAGTTCTTTTTAATTCTTTAATATTTTGAGAGAGAGTCTTGTTAATCTGTCCATGCAGGACTCAGACGTTTGATCCCTATCCTGCTGCCTCCTAGTCTGCAGGAATTACATGTGTGTGCCACCATTTCTGGCTCCTACTTTTAACTCATAAAAATCTGCCAACCTCTTTCTCCAAGTGGTTATTCTGCTGGCTTTTAATTCTTGCCAGGAATCAATATGGCTAGTTTTAATAAAACTGAGACAGATATTTCATTATATTTTTACTTGTATTGTCCTAATAACTAATGAGATATCTTTTTCATGTGTTTATTTGCAATCTACATATCATCTTTGATAAGTGGTCTTTTTTTTTTTCCAAACAGGGTCTCACTCTTGTAATTCAGGCTGGCCCTGAGCTCAGCCTTAAACTCACAGCAATCCTCCTGCCTCTGCCTCCCAAGTGCTAGGATTAAGGCCTGAGCCACTGTACCCAGCACTGTGGAATGTGATTCTGATTGCTGGTGAGCGTGAGTCTCTACTCCCGGCATGGTTGCATGTGATAAGCAGGGGTCGAACCCGGGTCCTTGAGCTTGCAAGACAGGCGCTGGAACCACTGAGCTAAATCCCCTTTATAAATGCTTGCACATCTTTTAGATTGGTCTTCATATTAAAATTTTTTTTAAATTATCTTTATTGGTACATTAAATATACACATCATGATTGCACTCCATAATGGGGATTTGTACCAGTATAAGACACAACTTAATTCTCATTTTTTCCCATAGCCCTACCCACCCTACCACCCCCCATATACATAAAATTTGTTTCCTTACTTTTTTGTTACAATCTGAACATTGTCCCCTTTCACCTTATTTTACATTGAGCATTTTCTATTTCACAATATATAACATACAATGCTAGGACTCATTTACATCTTCATTTTCTCATACCAGAGAAAAGATGC
>PVIR01002408.1:0-14612 GCA_004026965.1 Petromus typicus
AAAAAAAAGATTTCTTCTCATTGACTTTGCTTATGAGAATTGGGAAAATTATGAAGATTTGACTTTCATCCTGGAAATATTTCCTCCTGTTAGAATACATTTTTATCTGTACTATAATGTTTTCATCTCTCTGATAGTTAAAGAGATTTGGGTTATCTTTATGTACAAGGCTTAAGTTTGTCTTTTTATTTGTATTTTTACATTATTGTTTCTTTTAAAAGTTCTGAGGATACTAAAAAATGGCATTATTTACATGTTCAGTGAGAATGTCTGTAAAAAGTTGCGGATGGAGAGTAATAAGGTAAAACTATGTGAGGAGCACTGTGGTGTGAGTCAGGACGTCTGGACATTAGTCCTGTCTTGGTCGCCAGTCTTTCAGACCAAGAAATCTTGATCAGAACAATGTCTCTCACCTCCTTTCTGTAAAATAACAGAACTTAACATGTCTTTTAAATGTGATAGGATGTCATCGTGGAGGTTATAAGCATGGGGAAACGTGCGTGTGTGTCTGTGTGCACGGTCGTTTTGTTATGTGGCGCACATGTGGGGCCAGGACAGATACAGAGACACCTCAGGGCACCCTTCAGCCTGTCTTCTAGGTGGCGGTCATTTGAATGAGAAATGTAGTGAGGTGGAAGATGTTGATGGTTTTGTGTTCCGTTTCGAAGGTAGAGTTGGCAGAACCTACTGATAGTTGGGTTATGTGTGGTGGAGTTTGAAAGAACATTAAAGATATTAAGGACAACTCTCAGGTAAGTCATGATATTATTCTAAGAAAAATTGGGAAAGAACAGGAATTCGGTTTGGCTGTATTATGCCCTTTGACTTCCGCTTGATGATGCCAAATTCACAAGTGGTGAAGTGAGTCGGGAGTTCTAGGGAATTATAAATGCACAGACCCTGCTGTAAGTCCTCAGTTACGGAGGGTGAGCAGTACATAAAAGAGCAGAAGAGTGCCACAGAAAGAAGTTAGAGGTCCAGAAAGGGTGGAAGAGCCAGCCTGACACTGAGGAAAAATTGCCACTGAACAAGAGGAAAATGAGAAGACGACGTTTCGGGAATGAGTAGTAAGAAAAAGCCTGGAGAGAGCTGGGACTTAGCTCAGTGGGGCCACGCCTGCCTTGAAGTGCAAGGTCCGTATACCTTGATCCCTGGTACTGGGGGAAAACGTCATGAAACACATCGCATTCCTGTCCAATGTCACAGGGGAAACATGTTAAGAAAAGGAAGGAGATTTGTTCATTGAATTTGGCAGTGTTCATTGCTGGGAGCAATATCTGTAGTTTAAGGATAGAAACTTCATGCATACCACTCAAGAGGAGAGTGTAAACCAGGAAGCAGACATAACAACTACAAGCCCTACAAGAAATTTTGATGTGAGGAAGACCAGGAGAATGAGGTAGTTCCTGGGAAGGACTGTGGATTCAAGGTTCTTTAATAATAGAAATAATAGTAATACATTTACTGGTGACTTGATTTACACTTAAGATAAATGTTTCTAGTTAATTATTACAAGTATAATTAGAAGCAAAGAATGTCCAAAATAGACTCAGTAAGAAGTAACTAAGAATTTTACAAAGGTAAAGAAAAAGTCTTATGTTAGATAGGAAATTAATAGACTAGGTCATTGTTAGATTGTATGTTCTTTTCTACTCTCAAATTTCTGTTTAACCAACTTCACTCATAAATAGCTGGGAGCTATGATTATTCTGACCTCTTTGGAGGTAAATTTTTCTGTTGATTGGGTTGGATTGAAATACTTGTAGATTTCCATGAGTTTATCTGCATAAGGTCTATAGATTTGCTTGAGCAAAGATTAAGTATTTCATTTGTTCACAGTAAAGTGAGTTGATGAAAAGTGCTGAGATGTCTCATCTCAGACTGTCCTTCTAGAGTGTCAGGCTGTGGGCTGAGTGTGGCCAGCGTAGGAGAACTACTCTCAGGGGATTGTTCTGAGCCTGGTGTTGGAAACAGTTCTCCAGGATGGCGCTGTTTACCGAGATCGACCATCTCATTCTCAGCGTGGTCTTTATTGGCTTCTAGGCCATTTACACTCTCCTAATTTCCTCCTACTTTTGTGGCTGCCATTTTGTCTCCTTCACTACTTATTTCCTACCTGTTGGCTTAGTGTCCGAGTTAGTTCCTTGCTCTCCATCTTCTGCTTCTTCATTTTTTTTTTTTTTATCATTTTGGATTTTCTGTGTGGGTTATTTCACCCACTTGCCGACTGGATGTCCTTACCCACATGGTGATACACTTTGAAGTTGTATGTTCGACTGAGAACTTTCTTTTGAACTCTAGACTGTCGTATTTGATTGCTTCACTTATCTGTCTTTTTAGCTACCTTGTGCATACTTCAGCAGCTCATCAGCTCCCTCTCCTGCACCCTCAGCTGATTTTCCACTAGCTGTCCAGTGACTGTTCTGTCTCAGCAGTTTTAAGACCACCTGCTTGGTTACCTCTGAGAGAAATCTGCGGATTAGTTCGGACTCCTGCCTGGACAGTTACGTAACCCTTCCCACCCCTTTGGCCAATCACAAGTCCTGTGCATCCACCATGCGCCTTGTAGTCAGCTCCTTTTATCCTCCTTATTCTGATCACTTTAATCTAAGCCAGACAAGATCTTGCTTGGAGTCTTGTATTAGTTTTCTAATCGCTTTGTCGACATTTTTGTACACCATGAGACAATATTTTGGTGTGTTCACAGTTGTATTTCTTCCTTTGTGTTTCCTGTTAACTCCTAAACCTCTGTTCTGACTACTGGGATTTGATGTATCTTTTTTAAAAGATTTAATCTTTTTTGGTACATTATGAATACACATCATCATCATTGCATTCAACATTGAGGGTTTGTACTAGAATATGACATGACTTGATTCTCATTTTTTCCCACTCTGCAACCCCTCCAACCTCTAAATACATAATTTTTTCCCCTTTTTTCTTTATTATTACCCCATTCATTTTCCTCTTGTTATTTACCTCTGCACTCTTTTGGATTTGATGTAGCTTATTGACTCAAGGCAAGTTACTGCAGTAAAATATAGAGCTTTTCATGGAATAGATTAAAAATCAAAATACTCAACCATTTTCAGTGTCTTGAAGGATATATGTCCTGTTCCCAGTTCAGCTGCTTGCTTTATCTTGGTATTAAACTTTTCTGTTCTTACATTACGCCACGGTTGGCATCATCTGTCCCTTTCTTCTCTTAGCCTGGCTGGGTCCTTGGTTCTCATTTTGAGTAAGACTTGCACATGTGGTTACTTAATTAATATTTACCTTCCCCACTATAGATGAGAACTTCTTTAAGGGTAGGATGGCATCTCCTTCCTGTTTCCTTTGTCCTCTGCCTCTGCTCTGATCTTTCTTCCCTCCTTTGTTTCCTCACCTGTTTTTGTTTCTTTGCAGCAAACAATTTGAAGGCACATGTAACTCAGTCTCCCACCGCACAAACCTCTAATGTTTTGTCCTCGAACGTATTTAAGAACAGCCAAGTTGAGCTTGTACAGTCACTTGTGCCTTTTCCATGAGACTAAGTCTAACGGATTCACTCCTCAGGAGCTCTCCAAACATTTCTGTGTATATGGAAATAGAAAGAAAAGTGCTAGAATCACCTTAAATACTGGTTTTAAATTGAGTCTCCTGAGAAGTAGTTATAGCGTATCTAAAATATTCTCCTGGGCTGTGGTAGCAGACTAAGAAAACAGATAGGGACGACAGAATGAAAGAAAGAAAGCAGACGGCGGGAGGCTTGCCTCAAGCAGGGAAGTTCCAACACTGGACTCGATGGTAAGATGCTGCTTGTCCTTGCTGCATTTTGCTGAATGTGTTCCATAGCTGACCAGAGCAGGTATACCCTAAGTTAGAGGAGGCATTCTGTGATGTGTACATTACAGTGAAAGCAAAGCACTGTGACTTTAAATGTGACTGTTACAGGTTTACATTTGCCTCCTAGAATCTAATTGATATTTTTTGTGAAAACATTTTATTGCATATATTTAGGGTCTGATATTTGCCCTATGACATGATGTTTTGATTATACACTTTCATAGTAAAAAGGTTTTTAGAGTCAAATGAAGCAACATGTCCTGGGTTTTTAAATTTTCTAAGAGCTAATGTCAAAATTAAAACAAGCTTTTGTTTTTATGGAACTAGATAGGCTTTGGAACACGGTAGGACTCACCTTTGGAATAAGGTAGGACAAGGTAGGACTCACCTTCCCCCCCTTTTGTGTAATATGATGAGGAATTGTGTGAAAGAAAGGAATTACTTTTGGGAACTCAGAGGACTGTGGCATTGCATAGTATTTTATTTCTTTCCATATTTTACTTAAGTATAGTTGTTCCGGTGACTGTCTAATATTTTCATATAATATCAAAGGCCAGTTAGTATGATGTGCATCTGGAAGTTACGAGGTCCAGAGGTCATCGTGGCGGCAGCTTGCAGGCTTAGATGTGAGTGCTTAAAAGTCTCAAGATGTTAAACATCTGTCACACTGTGACTTCAGGGGACTGAACTGGGCTTCTTCATGTCAGTGGACTCCTGATGCTGTTTTCCTGGTGGTTTTAGTTACCAGGAGAAGGTGCAGTGTTAGCAGTTCTGACACTGGACAGCTTTGCCGTATAGTTTTGTGAAATCTTGAATGAGAACCTTGATTTTTTGACTAAAAGAGTTTCTAGGTATCATTCTGGAGATTCTCTTCCTGAGGCCTAACTGTATGTTTGGTCCTCTGAAGCCTGATTCTTGCATTCAGTGAGAAAAGTGTTTTTGCCAACTTTGCGGCATAGCAACTGCTTTGGCAAGAGCTGCGAGGCACCAGACTGTCAAAGCAGTTCTGTAGTGTCTCTGAGTATCGCCCTGCCAGAATGCTGGGGCTTCCCCGGATTTCTGACTCAGAGATGTTGATCGTGGACCTATTGTAACTCCCAACCTGCTAGATATCTCATATGCTGAGTTTGTGTTCTCCAAAATCAAAGAATGGGTTCTAGGAACAATGGAGGTTAAGAGAAGAAAGAATTTATTGAGACAAAGATAACTTTTGTCTAAGAGAGACAAAGGAGGTTGGGAAGGAGGTTGCTAGCTGACTGTGGACCTCAGGGTGTTTTATTGAATAAAACCACGAGGTGAGGCAGGTTTAAAGTCAGACAACACTACAGTCAACTAACGAGACTAACAGTATAGTTGTTACCTACTTTGAGAAACTGTTCTAATAAGATGGAAAATACAGAAAAATGGACAGATTCTTAGATATATATGAGTTACCAAAACTGAATCAAGAAGATATATAAATTCTAAATAGGCCAGTGAAATTGAAAATGTAATCAAAAACCTAACAAGAAAGGAAAGCCCAGGCTGTGATGATTCAAGGCTGAATTCCTTAAGAAATTTAGAGAAGACCTAATCTTGTTACTTCTCAAACTTTCTAATGAAATCGAATGGGAAGCAATACTCACAAGTTCATTCCTGGAAACAAACATTACCCTCATTCCAAAACCAGAGAAGGATCCAACCTAAAAAGAGAACTATAGGCCAATCTCCCTAATGAACATAAATACAGAAATCCTCCATAAGATACTTATGGACAGAAAGCAGCAAATCATCAAGAAGATCATATACCATGACCAAGTAGGGTTAATCTCAGGGCTGCAGGAAAGGTTCAACATATGCAAACCAATAAATGTAATACACTATATTAACAGAGCCAAGCACAAAAATCATATGATCATCTCAATAGGTACAGAAAAAGCATTCGACAAGGTCCAACATCCATTCATAATAAAAACCTACACAAAATTGGTATAGATTATCCTTTTTTTTTTTTTTTTTTTTTTTTTTGAGACAGGCTCTCATTTTGTAGTTCAGGCTGGCCCTGAGTTCAGCCTCAAACTCACATCATAGCAGTCTTCCTGCTTCTGTTTCCCGAGTGCTGGGATTATAGGCGTGAGCCACCACGCCTGGCACTGTGGTATGTGGCACTGGTTATTGCTGGGTGTGAGTCTCTACGCCCAGTATTGTATGTGGTTACTGGGGATGAACCCGGGCCCTTGCACTTGCAAGACAGGCGCTGGAACCACTGAGCTAAATCCCCGGCCCTAGATTATCTTGATCTCATTCTGATAAAAGTCATCTATGACAAACCAAGAGCCAACATCATACTAAATCGGCAAAACCTGAAAGCTTTAAGTATAAAATCTGGAATAAGATAAAGATGTCCTCTGTCACAACTCTTGTTCAGTGTAGTTCTGGAAACACTAGCCAGAGCAATTAGACATAGAAGGACAAAGAATAGGGAAGAAAGAAGTTAAATTATCATTATTTTCAGATGACATAATACTCTACATAGAAGACCCCAGAAATTCCACCAAAAGACTGCTATATTTGATAACCAAATTCAGTAATATAACTGCCTACAAAGTCAACATTAAAAAGTTAGGAGCTTTCCTATACATGAATAACAAACTCATCAAGAGAGAAAGTAGACAAACAACCCTTTCAGAGTAGCATCCAAAAAAATGAAATGCCTAGGAATCAATCCAACAAAGGAAGTAAAAGACCTCTATTGAAAAGTACATTTTTTCTTGGCTAGAAGACCCATTATAGTGATAATAGCCATAATTCCCAGTTGTTAGTACAGGTTTAACGCAATCTCATTCAAAATTCCAACATATCTCACAGAATTAGAAAAAAAATCCTAACAATTCGTGGAACCAGAAGATACCTAGAATAGCAAAGGCAATTCTGGGAGTATCACAATCCCTGGCCTGAATTATACTACAAATCTACCATGAAAAAAACAGCATAGTTCTGGCAAAAAACAGACTTGAGGGTCAATGGAAAAGATTAAAAAATGTTTATCAAGAAATCAACCAATAACAGATGCTGGCAGGGATGCAGGGGAAAAGGAGCCCTTGTCCGCTGTTGTTGGGAATGTAGACTGGTCCAAACACTGCGGAGATCAATGTGGAGGTTCCGCAGAAAACTAAAGCTAGAGGTTCCATGTGACCCATCTATTCTCCTTTTTAGTGTCTTCCTGAAAGAATTAAAAGCCTCATACCTCAGTGATATACACAGAACCATATTTGTAAAACTAGATCTTGGAAATAGCTCAAATGCCCATTTACCAACAAATGGGTTAAGAAGATGTGGGTTTTTTTTTAAAATACGATAAGAGTACTCCTCCTATAGAGAAGGATGAACTTCAGACATTTATAGCTAAATGGGTGGATCCTGAGACTATACTCTTAAGTGAAATAAATCAGACACATGTTTAAATACCACGTTGCTTCTCTAGTATGAGAAATGAAAGTGAAAATGAAGACTAAAATGTATAGTAGATATTGGGAAATGAGAAAATAATGTTCAAATTGAGGAGAGAATAGAGGAGGGAGAGAGAAAGGAAGGGAAAAGAAAAAAAGTGGAAATAGAAGGAAAAAATGGAAAAAAAGCATTGTATGGGGGAGGGTTGAAGGGGCAGGGAAAGAGGTGGCATGCTCCATGTACAGGTGTAGATTCCCTATGAGGAGTGTTATTATGTATACCTAAAATGCACCTAATATGCTATTAAGGCAATAAAAATAAAACTCATCTAAAAAAAGAAGTATAATTGCTTAGGTCATGCTGATTCATTGGGAAGTCACAAGGTGGGTATGAGGTGGGACAAAACCACTTTCAACCAATAAGATTGCAACAGTGGTCACTTACGCGATATTGATTAATAAAGGATCCAACAGGGAAGCAAGTGATGCAGCAAGCATATATGAAATGACCAGAGATTTTTCTAGAAGGAATGAACTAGGGAGATCTGGTCCTCACGCGAGGTGACTGATACCTGGTTAGAATGTCACTGCTGTGCATGCTGTTCATCTCTAGTGAAACGTGTGAGTAGAGCAGTTTCTCATTTTCTTGAATCTTGGCCTTCAGCAATCAACCATAGTTGTCCTTTGTGCTGAAAACCAAGCCTTTCCTAACTGCTTTATAATATTTTTTAACTAACTTAGCTGTCTACAATAAAACTCTTAAGAAATACTAACAATTTTATTTTCATCAGTGAACAACTGGACATCAACAGATTTTAGAACGCTAATAAAAGATGTATTTTGAACTATTGCTTGACTTTTATATGAAGTTTTATGAATAGAAATATACTAGTCACTTTTAGATTTGTACTATGCTTGATTAGTTCTGGACTTTCCCCCTTTCTTTCACCTTTGAATGTATAGTATCATTGACCGTACGTTGAAACATTGGCCACCTCATCTGTCTTCTGTGCTTTCTCTTTCAACTTTTTGTTGAGAATTCCATTCTCTCTCTTTATTTCCTTGCTTGCCATCCCTTAGGCGAATGGTTCTGTGATCCTTGCTTCAGGGAAATATTACCAACAGATGAAATTAACTTGCAAAACATAGGAAGACAGCATTTCTCTAAATATTATTTCTCTGGGCTTACATAAAGGGAATAGATGTAATTTCCAAGCCTGCTAGGTATCTGAAATGTGAATTTTATGTTCCCTAAAGTGGAAGAATGAATTCTAGGAACAGTGGAGCTTGAGAGCAGGAAGAATTTATTGAGAGCAATTTATTGTCTCTCTAAGAGAGACAGAAGGGGGGCCAAAAAGTGGGTTGCCTGGGGATCCTGCTTTTCAAAGGTGTTTTATAGGGCAGGGCCATGAGGTGAGGCAGATTCAAAGTGGACCAAAACTGTAGTCAGCTACCAAGATTACAAGTAGAGTTGCTTAGGTAATATTAATCTAATGGGAAATCACAAGGTGGACATGAGATGGGACAAAACTGTGATCAACCAATAAGATTACGATAAGTATAGTCCCTTAGGTTATATTGATTAAATGGAGGATCATATGGGGAAGCAAGTCACGTTACAGGCTGCAAGGAACAGGCTGCAAGGAACAAACAAGGATCTTTGGTAAGGGGTGGATTGGGCTGGGTTAGGGTCTTGGTCCCTCACAGCACTACTGCTGTTCATCCCTAGGAGAAGCACCTAGCATAGAAGTTTTTCTTTGTATAATGCTGACCGCTGGCTGTGCTTCAGTTGTTTTTCTATGCTGAAGGCCCAGCCTTATCTAGCTATTTTATAATAATTCCTGGCTAATTTGGCTATATGCAATAGGGTCATCTTATAACCCTCATTTTGCTTTGTTTCATTTTGTTTTTTGAGACAGGGTCTTGTTATGCAGTCCAGGCTGTTCCTGAGTGCACTACATGGCCAAGGCTGACCTGGGACGTACAGTGATCCTTCTGCCTCTGCTTTCCGGGCTAGGATTAAAGGGGAGCAGCACCATGGCTGCAGCCCTGAGGTTTTCATCATTCATATGTTTCAGGAAGTCACTGGAAGAAGAGTAGTGCAGTGGGAGAGGTGGTGCAGTTGTTTCAGTTATATATCTACAATATATAAAAATATCTCAGTACAAGTACTATTGTAAGAGAATGAAACAATCTTTTAGCTTTTCAAGGTTTTGTTATGGATTGCATATATTATATGAGTTCCATGACTTTTTAACTATGTTTAGAATTTGCATAGAGAATTTGCATACATAGAATATTTGATTCTCTTTGAAATTAAAGCTAAACCCAGACTACCTAATCTTCATGAACTACCTAATCTTCATGAACGATTGTGCCTTGTGAGCTTATAGCAATATTTAATTTCATTTAATTTTTGAGTTTATATTAGTTTTATTGAGACCATTGACAAACAGCCACTGGGCTTTTGAAGATCTTTTTTTTTTTGAGACAGGGTCTCACTTTGTAGTTCAGGCTGGCCCTGAGCTCAGCCTCCAACTCACATCACAGCCATCCTCCTGCCTCTGCCTCCCGAGTGCTGGGATTACAGGCGTGAGCCACCATGCCTGGCACTGTGGTATGTGGTGCTGATTGCTGCTGGGGTGAGTCTCCACACCCAGTATTGTTATGTGGTTACTGGGGATCAAACCTGGGTCCTTGCGCTTGCAAGGCAGATGCCAGAACCACTGAGCTAAATCCCTGGCCCTGAAAATGTTGACTATTGAATAATCTTAAGAGCTTGTATTTCATATATTTTGGAAGATAATGTTAAGTCCAAGGCTGAGTTTTGATTTGTTATTTCAGTGTTTCATAATACAAATTAAATAATTTGAATTATTACAGGGTTTTAGGAATTTATTGATTAAGGAGAGAGCATTGCTCATGGACACTCTTATCCCTAAAGATGAGAAAACTAATACTTAGTATTTCATTGACTTGAGTATTGCTAAGCAAAATTTCACAGGCAAATATTTTTGTAGGTAGGTGAGCTCATTAGACATTTTGTAGGCAGTTATGAAGGGCTGGCTGTTGAAAAGCCCAGATGGTGGATAGCTAAGGAGCCAGCCTGAAGAACAGTCGAGGAGCCATCATGGAGGACAGTCAAGAGACAGAATGTAGACTGGTGCGACCACTGTGGAGATCAATGTGGAGACAACCTCAAAAAACTAGGACTTGAGGTCCCATTTGACCCTGCTGTTCCCCTACTAGGTATATACAGAAAAGATTTAAAAGATTCATATCACAGCAACATGTGTGCACACATGTTTATGGCAGCTCAGTTTGTGATAACTAAATCTTGGAAATAGCCCAAATGCCCACCAACTGGAGACTGGATAAAGAAGATGTAGTTTCTAATCAAATGGAGTATAACTCAGCCATAAAGAATGATAAATAGCCATTTATACTCAAGTGCATGTACCTTGAGGACATACTCATAAGTGAAATAAGTAGGTCACAGATGTGTAAATACTGCATCTTTTCTCTGGTATGAGAAATGGAAGGTGTAAATGAGTTCTAAAATATATAGCAGATATTGTGAAATAGTAAGAAAATGTTAAAAGGAAAAGAGGTCTAGTGATAAGTAAATAAGGGAAAGAAAAAATTTGATGGTTAAAAAAAGGGAAACAAAACATATATATATATATGGTTAGGGGGTTGTAGGATGGGTTGGGGAATGGGACAAAATAAGAATTAAGTTGAGTCAGATACTGGTACAAATTCTCAGTGTTGAATGTGATCATAATGTGTATATAACTTGTATCAATAAAACAATTTTTTAAAAAACTATTAAAAATACCTTAAAAAAGAGACTTCACCGAAGGTCGACATTATAGAAGGAGAGAAACTACCACCCTCATTAGGGTGGGTAGCAGTGACTGATGTTCTAAGTAGCTTTCAGCTGGGTGGAGCGCCACGCTCTCAACTCGCCTCGCCCAGGAAAGATCCCTGACTAAAAATTCTTGTACATGACTTGCTTTCCCATTGGATCCCCATTTAATTAATATTACATCAGTAACTATACTTGCTGTAATCTTATTGGTTGACTGTCGTTTTGTCTCACTTTAAACCTGTTTCACCTCGTGGCTTTGTTCCATAAAAATCCCTTGGGAAATGAGGTGAGGGCGTCACCCACTTCTGGATCCCCCTTCTGTCCTCGTGGGCAGAAGCTTTCTTTCTTAGGAAGCTTTTTCTCCTCGAAACCTCTGTTGTTCCTAGGATTCACTCTTCGATTTTAGAGAACACGAACTTGCATTCCAGCTCTCTAGCAGGCGGGGAATTACACCTGCTCCCCTATATCAATATCATAATATGTGATGCATAAAGATTGCCTTACAGTTGTAGAGTTCTCAATGTACACATTCAAGTTTGGGCTTTTCTTGTGGCTAGTACATTAAAAATATAATAGCAATCTGTGATGTATTCATCTAGAGGTAATCAGTATTAGCTTTTTGATAGTTATCACTGTAGAGTTCTCTCAGCTTTTTTTTTTTTAAATTTTAATATTTTTGAGAACCTTTTATACCTATCGTAATCAACTGCTGGGCAATGAGACCACTCGAGCAGACGAGTGAAAGCAGAGGTGCAGACTCTGCTCACCTGGGCAGAGGTGGACTGACAAGAGGCCACCAGCCATGAAGAAAGAAAAGGCAGGAAGCTTTAAGGGCAGGAAGAGAGGTCTGGTATGTCCGTCACATGTTGGGGTCAGAGCAATCCAGCGATCAAGGGGAGATGTGTGGCTATTTCCAAGTGACTGGCACTGGAAAGATGGTGCATTTCGTTTTCTCTGTGTTGGGAACATCCCATCTGGGGTTCTGTGTTCTCTCTCCTTGGAGAGAGGATGGCTTTTGTTGGGTGGAAACAGCACCTGCATCCTGCCTGTTTTTTGTTTTTTTGTTTGTTTGTTTGTTATCAAACTGTAGCTTAGAACAACAGAACATATTCATTAACCATTTCACAACCAGGTCAAGATTGATACATGTCACTAAATATTTCTTGAAAAGAGTGAGACAACATACATCCCTGCCAGTATAAGAATGCAAAGGGTTACCCAGTTTGGGGCTCTCTGGCCAATATCTTGCTGATTAAATAGACACAAATCCATTATCTTTTTATTCTTATTTTAGATTGAATTCTTTCAAATGTTGTTTGACTTTAAAGTAAGTCTTTCTTTGATTTCAAAAGTTTCTTAACACTCTTTGGTGAGAATTCTTTATTTGCAGCATCAGTTCTGGTGACTTGTTAAGGTCTAGAAGGGCAGCCTTAGAGAAACTAGTACTGTTCTCCCTTTGTATCACTTGTAAGAGTTAATGCCTCTGCCTGACTCAGTGTGGATGCTGCGTTGATTTTTGCTTGGGAAGGATTCCTTGTTTATCTCAGTTTCCTGGAAAAAGCATCCAGTCAGTATCTGATGAGTAGAAGGACTAGAGACTTGTGCAGAGAAACTGTATAAATACTTGTTCGATTAATGAATATATGCTGTAAATAAAAGATACCTGAATGTAATTATTAGAATTTAAGTATCAGTAATTTGATTCCTTAACTAGCTCATAACGAGAGTACTTATAAGCACTAAGTACTTTAGAATTCGTAACAAACATTTATACACATTACATATTTTAATACTTGCAGTTACGTTTCAAAAGAACCAGAGCTTATAATTCTGAGATATTATAGCTACTTAGATTGAAATTAGGATTTGAATCCAGGCCATTTGATTCTATTAGAGTCTTACTATTAGGGTCTTACTGTTTATATATGTCTCACAATATCTATCTGCTACTTGTATCTGCTGTTTATATCTTACTGTTAGAGTCTTACTGTTTATATATGTCTCCAATATCTACCTGCTACTTGTTAACCTGCACAATTTAGAAAATATAGAGCAAATATTATCTACAAATATTTTTGTAATACTCAGAATATTATAATGAATTGCAGAGTCCATCCAAAGCCCAATTATTTGATGGCAAATATTGGTGTCTGATATTTATGAACCTTATGACATGATGTGTTAGACTAAATTCAGTCAACCAACCAACAAACCAACCAACCAATCAACCAACCAACCAGCTAACCAAATGTAGAAACTAAGAACAAAATGAAGCCCGTAGGTGATTTCCTTTCTTGTCTACGACTACAACTGAAAATGAAATACACTTTTTGATAAAATTTAGACATTCATTTACTCAAAAAATATTTATTCTGTCTCTACTCTCTATTAGTAACTGTACTAGATGAATGAACAGAATGCCCGAGTGTGAATTGAGGGAGATCACATTGAGTATTTTTTTCAGTAAATATATGGCTATACTTTTCCAGTTACCATAAGGAATACAAGTGCCACGTGTAATTAAACTGCATAAATGACGGCCTGACTTGGGTGTGAGGATGTCCTCCCTGGACATTCGAGCCTTTAACAGTCAGTGAGGGCAGGTGAGGGATGCTGATGGGGAAGAAGGGTGGGGCACATCGCGGTGGGTGTTGAGGAGCTCAGGGAGGTGGTCAAAGAAGGAATGTTGTATAAAAGGGATGAAAGCCACATCTCCGAGAGGGCAGCTCTGTGCTGCTGACTTTCAGAGGAGCTGCCGCTCAGCCTCCTTCCAGTGGGATTTTCAGGGCTGAGGTCAGGTCTGAGGCTCTGTGACACTGCCTTCAGGTCCGGCTTCGAAACACAGAAAAACCCATGAAAACCAACAACAGAGACTGTTTTGTAGTTTAGTGACCCCAGTTAGTGGAGGTGATTCAGAAGCTGATTATTTACAAAAATCCAGTCTACCAACAAAGGAATATTTATATGATCTCAATTAACATGAAATATGAAGTTAACTTGAAAATAAGAATGTTAGAAATGTGTGTGTTCTCATTGTAGAGATTAAACCTTTGTAGATGTGAAATGTCAGCTTCTGACAGAGGCTTAAAAATTTAAAGCATCCTGAATTGCTTTTTTGAGTGAAATGGAAAAAACCCATTTAAAATTATGTTTGAGTTAAAGATTTTAGATGTGTGCTCTAAACTATCTTAGATTAGGCTACCAGCACATAGTTTTCCATTGAGTTTTGCAGATTAGCCCGTGTGTGTGTGTGTGTGTGTGTGTGTGTGTGTGTGTGTGTGTGTGTTTCTGAATGAATGTGTACATACATGCAGAGAAACAGAATGACAGGGAAAGAGGATGGAAAAGAGTCCAGAGCAAAGACATTCATCCCAAATGTCCCATCTTTTATAAACTCTGTGAAAGCCTCAGTTTTTAATTTATGAAATTAAACATATTTCCAGATGTTAGAAGATTTAGAGGTGATTTATAAGTTAAGAAGTTTGGGT